>SNQJ01S0052280.1:26230-37653 GCA_010110895.2 Picea sitchensis | reverse complement strand
TTTGCCTCTGACTCCATAACACCCTAAGGCACTGATCTAAATCCCCAACGTTGAGTTTATTGTGCCAAAACAACCTTTTCAAAACTCTTAAATTTGAAACCCTAACTAACCCTAACGTCTCACTAACCCTAGATCAATGATGATGTCATGCCTAGTTTGAACTCTTGGTTGATAGAAAACGTTCTGGCTTGGTCATCTAGCAATAGACATTGATGTGTTGATAATTTTCATTGGCCTATTTGCAAAACGTTGAGCTCTTTGTCTATAGAACTAACCCTAAATAAGGCTAACGTCACCTCTAGCAAGCTTGACGCAACACTCTTGTTATATATGAGCATTTGATGATATTTTATGCTAATTCAAAGATTGATTATATACATTGAATAATATATCATTTCCAGTGTTTATTGAGAAGTAATATTATAAAGCCATAGTCATTTTTTTTGCAATCATTGACTTCGTCAATAATTACTGCTATTTATGCTCACGTATATTAAATGTTGATAGTCATAAATCTATGAAGTGCTAACCACTATTTGCATGCATTAGTTTTATTGTTGCCTTGTCTCGCAAATAGGTGCCTATTCTGTGGTTTATCTTCATCTTGACTATCTTCTAGGCGGTAATCTGTGAAAGGGAAACTTACCTTGATCCTTTAACCCTTTTCCTTTCAACACCCCAGATTGCCAGGGACGTCTCCCTTGGGTTTAGCCACCCTAAATAGAAAGAGCCCCCCATCGAGGTGACAGTGGGTGGGGAAGCTCCTGTTACGCCAGTTTGATCCTTACCTTTCAAGCTACTTGACCTAGATTACAAACTGAGCGATAACAAATCCTATTTACAGGCATGTCATATTCGCCGACGAAAAAAGTGCATTTTCCCTATAAAATAAAAGTATGCATTCTAAGAGCTTTGTAACGCTTAGCCTAAGAGGTTCGTAACACTCATGGCCATTGCCTAGGATCTACTCTACTCTGTTCTCGAGTCTTGAATCTCGGCCTCCGACCTCCACTGCATCTCTGTAACTCTGCATTTGTCAAGGCCTTAAGAATCTTATGGAGGAATTCATTCACCCTGCCATTACCAACCCTCTCCTTATCAATCAATAAAGAAATCAACTGGATATTATCAAAGAGCGAAGGACGGAACCATTTAAAGGGGCATAATTGACTGCATCAACAGCATCAAGATTAGGATCGACCTTGATTGCTAACTTTATTTTTGTTCTTCCCTCAATACATCCATCCATCACTCAATCAATCCCTCAATCAATGGCTCAATCAATTGCATTTTGGCTGGCATTATCAATCGATAATGGCTTAAAAGGGCATTTGCGGTGGTTCTATGGTAACTTAACCCCCCTTCAGGTAGGCCTGGCCTGGCCTGACCACTGTTGCTCTCTCCTCCACTCCCCTGTGGTGGGGCCCCAAACTTGGGACCCTGCCGACCCCCACGATCGGCCTTCTTCTTTCGCTTTATTTAAAGAGCAAGATCCTCATCACCTTGACCAGACTGTTGTTGTTGTTGTTGCCGCTGTCCAGAGGCCTCGGCTACAAGCCTAATCTCCTCCTGGACGAAGTCATCCCACATCTTCTCCCATGTAGGCATGACCTCCCTGGCAACAATGCCACGGACAAATGGACCCCACAGTTTGATGAAGCTATTCATAGCTTGCCTCACCAAAGAGTTAGGGTCCACCACCTCTCCGACGACTCCAAGCTCGTCTCTGATCTGAGTGTAGCGACCAAGGAATGAAGTTACCGACTCATCCTTGAGCATGCGAATGCCCCTAAGTCGGTCATGAAGAACCATCTTCCGGTTCTCATTGGAGCTCTCATACAACTTACATAGAGATGACCACATCTTGTATGCATAAGTCTTCCCAGTCAAATGGGGTATGATATGATCACGAACTGCATCACAAATGGTCTTCTTTGCCTTGTTGTTCCTCTTCCTGAACTTTGCCAACAAGATGGGGGAAGTTACAGGAAGAACTGGAACAGGCACCTCAACTATGTCCCATAGCTCGAGGTCCTCTAAGACAAAGACCATCCTCGCCTTCCAAGGTGACCAATTGCTAGCCCCAGCTAGCTTGTCCTCAACACGCATCTGAGATGCTGACATGTCTACCAAACTGCACTCCCAATTGATGCTCAAACTGCCAAGGAAACACTGCCTCACTCCTGCAACACAGGTGTGAAAAGAGACAAATGTCCTCCAACCTCACTCCTAGCAAAACAGGTGTGAAAAGAGGTAGAGTCAAATCAGCCTCACTCCTAATCCGTAGGTGTGAAAAGAGACTGACGACAAACTGTCAAAACTGCCCAACTGTCCTCTACAAAAATCTGCCCACTAACAACCACTGAAGAAGTCAATGGTTTTCCACAAAAACCTGCCAAGAAGATGTATATGACAGCCAACACATGTGTTGTCCAAACTGCTAAAAAATCATCCACCTCAGCTCTGATACCATGAAGATTTTTCATGGTCCTATCAGTTTGCCAACTGGGTCTATCTTTGACCACAGATTGGCTCTAAGTTTCAACTGTTATGAAAAGGTTTTGCTGTTGTTTTAGGACAGCCAACAGTTCAGGAACTTCTTGCTGATTTGTTACGGTTGTACTTGCAATTTTAGGTGCTCTAGCATGTAGTTTTAGTAACCAGAAGTTAGCACATGCATACTAAAATAAATACAACACACCTAGAGATCTTTACAACTGACAATAAGCAGATCTAAAAGACTAACACACATCATTTTGTACACAGGTATTTTTGGTCAACATGACCCTAGATAAAACCCCCCGGGGAAAACCAGTTTGGGAGATATGTCTATATATGAGGAAAGTAAGTGGTGGAATACAATAAGTACAAAATATAGATGAACTTGATAAAATAGCAACTTGATCCAAGCTGAAATACAAGTCCAAAAGAACTAGGTGTGCCACCCATAAATGCTCTCAAAACCACCATAACTGTTCCAAATGCAAACTGTGAGCTCAGAATGGAAAACCCCTCCACAAGAATAAAGCTCTGATGTGTGGCCTCCCTCTGCAACTAATCCCATTGCAATCTGACAGGTGTAAGACCTCCCCACTGCTAATGCGCCCTCCTCAGCAAGTGCGCCCTCCACAACAATGAAAGCTCCTCAGTAAATAAACCAAACTCCAAGCTAGATGCCTCCCTCCATGAAAGCATGTGCCCAAGCTATCCTCACCTCATTCAACAAACCTCATGCTAAAGCTCCCTCTCAATCTCTCCAAGTAAGAAAATGAAGTTATGAGCTCTCCTTTGCCCTTTGCGCCCCTCTTGAACCTCCATAAGGATACCTAAGAAACCGATGGCTAAGATCATCCCATCTCCCATCTAATCAAAGGTTGAGATCTCTCAAAAAGAATCTCACTCAATAACCCACTTTGGGTTAAGTTCCCTAAGTTCACTTTATGTCTCTAATTCACCCACAAAGTGAATTAATAGTCATTTTAGGCATAAATGACAAAATTTCACTTTTGACTTAAAACTCCTAAGTAGTGAAATTAAACACAAAGTACAAGGCACAAAGTACATAGTACATCCCGCATGTGTTTAGAAGAGAAGAAACACATGGGGAACACCTCCCAAGGTACATAATCTCAACACTTCCTTTGAATCTCCCCAAGACCAAGATCATCCCATTGAAGGATCCGAGTCAGAAAGGGAGAAAAGATTTTAAACATCGGGGAAGAAGTGGAAACATCAAAACAAAAAGAGCCAATCATGTTTGAATTTCCTATTCAGGAGTCCGAGGGCATACTTCAAATGAAAAACATTTCGCCCTCTGCTCTACCAAATTTTCGTGGTTTGCCTAGCGAGGACACTGACACCTTCCTCTTCGAGTTTGATGTCCTTTGTTGAAGCTATAATTATTATTCTGATGCCCATAAACTCAAACTATTTCCCGCCACCTTAAAAGAAGAAGCTCTTCGTTGGTTCATGGGGCTCGGAGGAAATTCTATCAAGACCTGGTACTAGATGAAGCAAAGATTTCTTAAAAAGTACCAAGATTATTGCAAAGTAAGGGACATATGTGAAGACATCTTTAGAATGACACAGAAGGAGGAGGAAACCCTCGAAGATTATGTAGAGAGGTTTCAATATAACTTGCAAAGGACTAAGCAAAACGCGCTTGATCCCAAAACATTACATATTATCTTTCTCAGAGGTATCAAGGATGATTGTATGGATGCATTAAATCTTGTGGGGGCAGGAGATATCTCCCAGATGACCTATGACGATATCTGTGAACTGTGTAAACGATATTCACGAGGTATCACTAAGTCTGGGAAAGGTCCTCGGGATCTAGCCTCTAGGATCTGTTATCACACAGTTTGTAGTTAGGATAAAAGCAAATATGAAGAGGCAAATTGGCGTAATTGGAACCATTCCCACCCAATGTCACCTCGATAGGATGGTTCTTTCTGTTTAGGGAGGTAAGGCCCAGAGGAGACGTCCTCGGTGACCTAGGGTTTTGAGAAGGCAAAGGATTATAAGATAAAAGGTAAATTCCCCCCTCACAAGTCACCACCGAGCAGATAGTCCGGCTAACAACCAATAAAGAGAAGTATAACCAAAAATAGAGATGCACCTGCCAGAGACAAAGCAACAAGAAACAGATATATGCAAGCTTACTCACCAGGTTAGTACTTCATACAATCAATGACTATCTAATATATATATATATATATATATATATATATATATATATATAAGCAATTGAATAATAAATATTGATGAAGTCAATGTTTATAAAATAGCAATGATACACAATGTCACTTCTTCAATAAATGCTAAGAAAACGTGGCATTCAATGTAATAATTAACACTTCATTCTAGTAATGCCCTTAAATAACCATTCAATTGCTCACATGTAGTATGATAGTTGCACAATGATATTAATAGCAAGAGATGACGACAACATTTAATTAGTGGGGTTAGTCTTAGGCTAGGGTTAGAATAGTTAGGGTTTTATTCAAAGTATTGAGAGTTGTTTGATCATAGTACTCACAAGCTAGGTCTTAGATTAGTGCGTTCCTAGGGTAAATGGAGTCAAAAGGAGGACGTAGAGGCTGAAGGATCAAGGAAGATAGTAAGACCAAGGACGTGAGGGTCAAGCCTTGAAGTGTTGCTATGGCAAGGCCTCAAGGTCAAAACCCTAGGGGAGAGAGGCTCACTTTGGTGTAGAGGAACTAGGCCTCAGTGCTCTCTCCTCCTTCCTTAGGTCAATGGCAAAAACGGCTAGCTCAGAAGAGAACATAAAACTAAGACAAGAGGTTCTGCAGGCAACGTGTTGCTATGAGAAGGCTTTACCAGCAAACCCTAGAAAATCGGCTCATCAAGGTGTAGGGGAACAAGGACTTGATGCATCTTCTTCTTCTTAGCTCAAGAAATGTAAAACGACTAGCAATGAAGAGGAGGAATAGAGTGTAGCTAAGGCTAGGCTCTATCTCACTTCAAATAATGGCTGAAAATCTTGACGGGGATATGAGACAAGGACCTACAGTGTTTGCTTGTCACTTAGGGTTTATTCAGCAAATTTATAACAATATATGCAAGAAATAACAATACATCCATTCAATCAAGAAGTTTTGCAGAAATTTACTTACATCTCACCAAGAAATAACATAGCAAACCCTAGTTGTAACACCTTCCATCAAGAAATGCCAAAAATGCCAATAGAATTCCAAAAAATGCCTTCCTTCAACAAGTGCGCCTCACAATTTTAGACAAGAACACCAAGTGTAGCGCAAATTTCAGACCTCACTAATGAGTGAGTGAGAGATGATGAAAATATGAAGGTAAAAACCCTCAATTTATATTGTACCATGACCTAATTTCACTTTTAGGTCATAAAAAAGGTCGACAAGGCCAAAGAACTAAAAATTATACTGTTTTACATTAAATGCTTTAAAACAAACCCTAATCAGGATAAAGAGAGACGTCATGCCCCTTTTAGGGTGATGTTAGCCCCTTCTAGGGAAAATGCAGCATCCTGGAGAAAAACGTTAGCCCTCCTTGGACTTCTCCAACCTGCCACACGTGCCAACACTACCAAATCTGCCTCCCAAGAAGTCCACAAGACTGTATGATGTCATGATCATCATGGGTGACGTCTTAGGCCTTCCAGGGTCAACGTTTCAATGGAAAGGCTACAATCCCCTGAGGTCAAGCTCTGCCAGGGTGCCTCCGGTGGAACATCCTCCTCTTCTACGATGCAAAGCCTCCGGTCCATCCTTGTCCTGTCTCTGCCCCCTGATGGGGTCTCAACATCCATCTGGTGGGCTCTTCAGCCCAATGGAAGTCCGAATTGATCATCTCCCCATGTGTACTGGTCCAACATGGTACCTGTCCATCAGGCATGATCCTGCACATCAACAGCTACGCCCTCCATGGGCTCATAAGTCACAGGGATCATAGCAATGTCAATCACATCTCATCATCAATAATATTAAACATGTGCATAAAATCCCTAATACGTCAGTCAAAAGCTCAAAGACATTACACAAGCCTGCAATACAAGTTTGGAGAAAATGACAGGGCATCCTATTGGGCTAGTGTCCACTGGAAGAGGAAAGTTTCCGGAAGAGACCTCATCTGAGCCATGTAAGTGGGTGATGTGGGCAAGGGATGTCCAAGCAAGTGAGTTCAGTGAGAGTAGAGGATGCAAAGGTTTACCTGTGGGTGTTGTTATCGCACAGTTTGTAGCTAGGATAAAAGGCTATAAGGTGGAGGGCCAAACTGGCATAACAGGAGCCTATCCCACCCAATGTCACCACGATGGGAAGGTTCTTTCTCTTTAGGGAGGCTAGGCCCAGGGGAGACGTCCCCGATGATCTGGGGCTTTGAAAGGGCAAAGGATAATAGGACAAGGACAAGTTCCCCTTTCACAAATCACCGCCAATCAGATAGTCCCGGCTAAACAACCAATAACAAGGTATAAGCAAAGAAAAGAAAAGCACTTGCTTGAGACAATACAACAAGGAAACTGATACGTGCAATCTTTGATTAGTACTTCATATATTTTAAAGACTATCTGGTATTCAATATGAGCAGTTTAAAAGTAAATGTTGACGAAGTCAATGTTTACAAATAGCAATAGCAGTAATGTCACTTCACCAATAAATACTAGAATGATACAACATTCAATAAAACAAATCACTTCTTAACTCAATTAATGCCTTCAACAACCATTCAATTGCTCATAAAGTAAAACGTTGCTGCAATAAAGATGAAATATTCAAAGATGACGTCAACAACTTAGGGTTAGTGTAGTCAGGGTTTCAATTCAAAAAGGTTTGAGAGTGTTTTAGATCCAATTCTACTTCAACGTTTGAGGCTGGAGATCTGTGCCTTAGGGTTAAATGGAGTCAAAAAGTGAAGGACGCACAGGTTGAAGGAGACGAGATTTAAAAGGACTAGAGGGAAAAGTTTCAAGGTGCTGCTAGAACAGGGCCTCAAAGACAGAACCCTAGGGGAGAGAGGCTCACTTTGGTGTTGCAAAAGCAAGGCCTCGTGCTCTCTCCTCCTTCCCGACAAACGGCTAGCTCAGATGAAGCACAAATTCAAGACGAGAAGGCTTAAAGAGGGAGAGTGTTGCTGCGGCAAGGCTCTTTCTTCAAACCCTAAAGAAAAACGACCCTAGGTGTAGATAACCTAGGCCTAGGACGTCTTCCTTCTCTTGGATTTGACAAGGTACGACTAGCACAGGGGGAAGAGAAACAAGGAGTGTAGCTACGGCTAGGCTCTCTTCCTCTCTTTCAATGGCTAAAGGTATCTCTATTAGGGGACATGAGACAAGGACCTACTTGTGTGCTTGTCACCTAGGGTTTTGATTCAACAAATTTATAAGCAATATGCAAGAAATTTAAACTACAAGCATTCAATAAGAAGTTTTGCAAAAAAAACACTTACAATTCATGAAGAAATGACCATGCAAACCCTAGTTGTAACACCTTCCTTCAAGAGAAACACCATAAATGCCAAAAAAATCTCTTCCTTCAACAAGTGCACATCACCAGTTCAGCCAAAAACCCCAATAGGGTGCTAAAAATCAGACCTCACTATGAGTGAGTGATAATTGATGATAAAATGAGAGTCAAAACCCTCAATATATAGTGTATCAATGACCTAATTTTACCTTTTAGATCATAAAAAGACCGACAAGGCCATAATGTCAAAATCATACTGTTTTTACATTAAATGCTAAGTAAAAAGCCTTAATCAAGTAAAAATGAGAGTAAAAGCCCCTTCAAGGGAGGCGCTAGCCCTTTCTAGGGCAAATGAGACACCAAGGAGCAAAACGTTAGCCCCCCAGGGGCCTCTCCAACATGGCACACGTGCCACTGCTGCCCAGTCTACCTCCAAAAGCATCCATGAAGCTGGATGACGTCAAGGTGAAGATGGAGACGTCCCAAGCCTTCCAAGGCTGGCGTTCCACTAAAAAGGGGTCATTCCCCCCAGGTCTAGTCCTGCCGGAGTGCCTCTGATAGAACATCCTCTTCCTTTCCGGTGAAAAAGCCCTGATCCATCTCCATCCTGTCTCTACCCCCTGACGGGGTCGCAACATCCATCTGGTGGGCTCTTCAGCCCCATGGAGGTCCGAACTGGTCATCTCCCCATGTGTACCGGTCCAAATGGTACCTGTCCGTCGGGCATGGTCCTGCACATCAAAAGCTACGCCCTCCATGGGCTCATCAGTCACTGCGATCATAGCAATGTTAATCACATCTCATCATCAATATTATTAAACATATGCATAAAAACCCTAATACATTAGTCAATAGCTCAAAGACATTACAAAAACCTGCAATACAAGATTGGAGAAAAAGACAAGACGTCCTATTGGGCTAGTGTCCACAAGAAAAGGAAAGTTTCCAGGAAGATTTCATCCAAGCAATGTAAGTGAGGTGATGTGGCTAGGGGATGTCCAGACATGTGGGTGCAGTGAGGGCCAAGGATGCATAATGTTATCTATGGGTGCCTTTGTAGAAGGCGAGTTGTTCCTATTATGGATGCATTTTTTCCAAGCCCGTTCTTGCCTTTATTCTTTTCTTGCTTTATTCTTTTATTTGCTTTTTCTTCTTCGTTTTCTTTTTATTTAAGGACTAACTAGAGGACACTGCCTTGGCATGGTGACTAGAGATGACAGTGTTACCCACAAGTACTTTCACAGAGATGAGAAGGTTGGCTCGTGATGAGACCCCCTTTCCCTTGGCTATGCAACCAAAGGTCATTGCCCTCGCATGGTAACTCGATGGTGGCAATGTCATACTGTTAGGTACCCATGAACCTAATAGGCTGGCTCATGATGAGACCCCCTATCCTCTTACTAGGTCTTGTTTGTTATTTTTCGGGTCCCTCTTGTTTCTTGCTGAGAGGCCTTTTATTGCCTTCTCGAGGATCCCTGGGTGAAGCATCTCGAGGTTTCATTTCTAGGCTTTTGTTTTTTACTAGTTGCTTTTACCTTTTGGGCCTTTAGCCCCTTCTTCCCACGAGATAAGGTGCAATCCTACAAATAGGTCAACCCAATGCCCGAACAAGGGGAATGGAATAAATGAGCGGGTGATAATATGAAACAGTGGTGCTATGATGGGAGCGGATGATGGCTTTTCAGAAATCCCCCCAGTGGCAAACCAAGACCTATGGGCACAGGCTTGCTAGGGCACCCAGTCAATTTCCCCAAGCAAGGTCATGTGGGCTAATGTAAGATCCAAGCAGTTGTTAAAGATAAAAGGAATCAGATGCATATATTTAAAGGTTTCAATGATCAAAAGTGACACATACCATGATACCTGGACCAATTACCTCATGGAGCAAGAACCTCTTCTGATACAAGACCAAGCCGATGGTGATGGATGTTGCTGTTGCTGACAAGACAAAGCTGATGGAAGAAGAAAATGATAGGCCCTCTAGGGCCATGCTCAGGTCAATCCTGCTTTCGGTACTCCATGTCTAGGACCTGTGGGCCTCGAGACATGATCTCCTAGTTATCCCTAAAAATCGGGGATAACATCTGGCTCCGACTCGGGGACATGTGCTCACCGTACAACGCATGAGAACCTCAACATCTCTGGCATAATCTGCAGACCTGCTTAATCTCGATAGGGGCATCAGTAAGAAAAATGGGGCGGTAATGCCACCCCAGCATACATAGATATATATATGAACTGAAAGAAAACAATCAATAATGAAAATGTGAAAGAAAACTAACATGAAATGCAATTGGTATAATACACGAATACAAAATGCCTACTTACCTGTACTTACCTGTGAAATCAGGTCCCCCCACCTTGGTGGGGTTTGAGGAGGTGCCTGCTGATAGGTAATGGGCGCCTTCTTCCCTCCAAAGTAGATAAGTAATATGAGTCGTTAACTGATTCCATTCCAACTTCGAAGGGTTCGAGCCATGACTGAGTGCTTCCTTTTACATTAGTTGGCTCTCCTTTCTGGGTCTCCCACATCCATACCATGTCTCCTTCCTTGTACTTTCTGACTTTGTATTTGGTCGTTCCTTGGACAACCCTGGTGTATTGTGCTGAGGGAGGAGGGTGGGCTTCTGCTGTAAACACTTCCTGTTGAGATGTGTGAATTTGTACATCATCTTCATGTTTCTTTAATATCTTCACTGTCCCAATCTCTTTGTTCTTGAATTCATCTAGGAGTTGTTGGTATTCTTCTTTCTTGGGCCATTTGATCTGATCAAAGTCCTCTTCCATTGCAAAGGGCATATCCTTTGGAGAATACTTTTGAAGAGTTTGTATCATCTCGTCTTGTGCTTTGTTATTATTGACGGGGTGAGTAATATCTTTCACATGGTCCCCGGTTATTGGCACATTGAGGAGACAACCTATTGTTCCGTTTTTCAAAGGCAATTGTAAGAATGTGAGGTCCATCTCAAGGGTGCCACCCAACATTGCAGCAAACGTCCCAGATAACAACATTCCCCACACATCTGGGACATCAACTACCACGATGTCAATGTGGACTATCTTCTCTAGGTACTCCTTCAAGCAAACCTCCACATTCTCAACCACCCCGTGTGTGGGTATGGCTTTATATTCGAAACCACATAAATTTCTATAAGGTTGTGTGACCTTCAATCCCACTTGTCGCATGACTTTGAGTAACATCATGTTGGCACCAACACCTGTATCTAACATGCAATTGTAGAGGTTCATGTCGTTCATTGCCAACATCATGAAGAAAGGAGGGTTCTCACCATATTAGACCCTGAAGTGATTAGCTTGTAACATAATAGGGGGGTCCATGGGTTCATCTGATCCCAAAAAGAAAGTGTCAAAGCGTTCCTTGATGGATGGGATCTTGATTGCTTCTCTCAGGGGGACGTTTACATGCATTTTTGATAATGCCCCTTTTAAGTCAAAGTTTAG
>SNQJ01S0052280.1:0-26220 GCA_010110895.2 Picea sitchensis | reverse complement strand
AAAAGGAGAAAATGATTCTCCAATACATATCTCCACAGATGAGCAGATAAGCAGACATTTTGGTAAAGCTTCTATCCAAGATGAAAGAGTTTGCGTATTCAAATTGGAGCTCGTGGAAACAACTTCCTTCTTATTGGAAAGGGAAGAAATGACTCTCCAAGTTAGGAGGGAGCACTGAAAATACTATTGAAGACATTCATCGAAAAATAGTCCATCTTGGACAGATGCTTTCCTGTTCGGAAAGTGGATTGAGATTTCTGGCGGACAGTCACTTTCCATTGTGGTTAACATGGAAAGTAGTCTGATTGTTGATGTATCATAGACATCGACTTGCCATTGTGGTTAACATGGGGAGTGGTCTAGGGCAGTCTCTCTTCTTGAGGGTTACTCAAGAAGATTGGCCCACCTCGCCAGACAGCGATTTCCCATTGTGGTTAACATGAGGAATGGTCCGTTTTGGAGGTTGATGCAGGACAGTCTTTTCCTCTTGTGGTTAATGGAGGAAATGGTCCAAACAGTCATTCCTTAGGGTTTATACATTCTCTTAAGGGCGCACTTTGATTAGTGTAGGAGGAATGGCCTAGGGTGGGGAATGGTCCAGGCTTAGCAATCAAGGACAGACATTCCTTAAGGTTATACATTCTATCCAGGGCACACTTTGATTAGTGTAGGAGGAATGGCCCAGGGTGGGGAATGGTCCAGGAAAGACATTCCTTAGGGTTATACATTCTCTCCAGGGCGCACTTTGATGAGTGTAGGAGGAATGGCCCAGGGTGAGGAATGGTCCAAACTTAGACATTCCTTAGGGTTTATACATTCTGTCCGGGTGCACTTTGATTAGTGTAGGAAGAATAGCCCAGGGTGAGGAATGGTCCAGGCTCAAAAATCAGAAACAATCCTTCTTCCTTGTTTGAGAAGAATAAGGCAGATAGCCCATTGCTGATGAGGGCAAATATTCTTTCAAATCTCACAAACGTGAGTGAAAGATTAGCCCAGATGATTCAGTTTATTTTTAACAATATTTTCTGTGCAGGATGGCATCAGATGATTGTTATGGAGACTACCTATCTCCAGACAATAGAGATATACTACTATGGTGGATATGTTCCACTATTTTGAGGCAGATATTCTTTCAGAGCTCACAGATGTGAGTGAAAGATTGGCAAAGACAAATCAGTTTATATCATAACATTGTTTCTATGCAGGTTGCTATTAGATGTTTGTTATGAAGACTGTATGACAGTAGATGAGGACTACTATGGTGGATATGTTCCACTATTCGCAACCATACGTTGCTAATCAAGTACTTGTGTGTTACTTGGTGTGGTAGTGAACCATTGGATTGTAGTTATGTACTACTATGGATAGACACAGTTGTGTTCTATTTCTGTTATAACTGCCTTGAAGACTATCAACAGTATATTGAAAATAATCACCATCCAAATGAATGATGAACAAAGATTTTCCAGACGGAAATTGGTTCAGAGCATTTACTCCTCTAGATTATAAGAGTGGCTCCGGTATCACTCTATGGTGTGAATGACTTATCCAGCATCATGTCTAATTACTCAGATGAAGTATGGTTCCGAGAGATGATGCAGCTGATGGTGATGGTGATGCTCATGATCTAGTCATGAAATAGTCTAAACGACTATATTGATGCTATCGGGTAAATGGTATGTTTTTGTGCTCAACTCCATTACCTGTAATACCTCCCTAGCTAGGAGGAAGTGTTAATATTATGGTAGTTGTGGGAGGTATTTACCTCCATGTGTGAACCTGACGAGAATAGAAGACTCCGAAGAGCAAGAGAAAACCCTAATGAGTTGGCTAATAACCCTAGAAGCCTTGTCGGCTCAAGAAGATAATTTATATTAGGTTATTAGCCTCCAAGAGAAGAAGTCAGCCATACATAATAATAATACATTGAACAGACACATATCCAGAAGGAGAAGTCGGCCCCAACAAATCTGGCAGAACCAGTATAAATACAGGGCGCCAGTTCTTATTTGACAACATCTCAGAATTGCAATTCCCAGTTTGGTGCGCACATGTGGAGGAGAGCTGCAGTTGCAGCTGCAGCAGCAACTAGTTTTCAGTATGAGCTTGGACTATCTCTTGGCTAGGGTTTGGACTATCTGATCAGCTATTGTTGGTGCGCTATCCTTGGAGGAAGATGCGCTACACCTTGTTTGGCTATCTAGCCTAGGGCTTGCTTCCTGAGTAATTCTCAGTCAAGGTTAAGGTGCTCGGAGGGTGGCTTAGGCCTATGGTTGGGTGACGAGGGTATCGTCAATGGTAAAACGAGCACACTATCTTCTATATTCTAACACAGGGGTGGGGGCTTTGCCTGATCAGTAGCAGGTTGCTTCAAATTCTTTCTTCTGTACATCTGAAATTCTTGTTTCTTTAGCTTTTCTTGTGATTCCTGATCCAGGTTGTTTATTACCGCCATCCTTGCTGATCTGGCTGCTTCTTTCACAGCTTCCTGATGTTCTGCATCTGTGATATTTATTTGAGGAAACTCCATGAAACAATCCATGTTGTTGACTTGTTGATGGCCACTATTGTAAGGACACTCATGCTCCCAATTTGCTTCGTTGCATTCTAGGCACCAAGGATTTTCATCAACAACGTTTGCAGGGGCCAAGGTGTTTGGAACTTCATGCTCATTCTTTGGTTTATAAAATTGGCCTCCCTTCTGGAATTGCCCTTTGTACGGGACCCTGGGTGCTTGGGTCTGAGATCTTTCCAATTTGACAATCCTGCTCATCATTTCCTCTTGATTTTTCATGATACCATCCATGGAGGCTTGCAGCTTGGTGATACTGGTACATAGATCTGCAGTAGGCTCAACATTGTGAACTATTTTTGGTTTAGTGTCTATTCTCCCCCTTGGATTAGCAAAAGGCTTAATCTTGGATGAAAGGAAGTTCCCCTCTATTTTAGTAGCGAGCTCTTGGGCTTCCTAAATGGACTGGGGGTTTTATCTCTAAGAAGATACCCTAGTTGGCCATTGAAAGATCTGGTATAAACATGGACGAGGTAGTCATCTTTCGGGTGATGGCTTGTGGGAATCCTTTGCAACAAGGTCTCAAATCTAGTATGGAACTCCCGAATGGACTCATTTTCATATTTGGCAAGGTTATTCAGTCGGGTGAGGGGCATATTAGGGTCTTCTTTGATACTCCATCTTTTGAGAAAGGCCTCTTCAAGTCTATCCATGGTTTTGATGCTTCCATCGGGAAGGCTTAGGTACCAACGCCTTGACGCATCATAAAGAGTAGCGGAGAACAACTTCATGACTAAATCTTCAGCATCATCACTAATGGGATGGAGCTGGAAAAATGCCCAAAAGTTGCTCATGTGCTCTTCGACACTGATTGCATCAGTACTGATGAATTTAGGCAACCACTTCTCATACTTGGGTGGCATTTGCCTAGGGTAGCTTGGTATGGAAAAGAAAAGCACCTGCTTGAGACAATACAACAAGGAAACTGATACGTGCAATCTTTGATTAGTACTTCATATATTTTAAAGACTATCTAGTATTCAATATGAGCAGTTTAAAAGTAAATGTTGACGAAGTCAATGTTTACAAATAGCAATAGCAGTAATGTCACTTCACCAATAAATACTAGAATGATACAACATTCAATATAACAAATCACTTTTTAACTCAATTAATGCCTTCAACAACCATTCAATTGCTCATAAAGTAAAACGTTGATGCAATAAAGATGAAATATTCAAAGATGACATCAGCAACTTAGGGTTAGTAGGTTAGGGTTAGTGTAGTTAGGGTTTCAATTCAAAAAGGTTTGAGAGTGTTTTAGATCCAATTCTACTTCAACGTTTGAGGCTGGAGATCTGTGCCTTAGGGTTAAATGGAGTCAAAAAGTGAAGGACTCACAGGTTGAAGGAGACGAGATTTAAAAGGACTAGAGGGAAAAGTTTCAAGGTGCTGCTAGAGCAGGGCCTCAAAGACAGAACCCTAGGGGAGAGAGGCTCACTCCGGTGTTGCAAAAGCAAGGCCTTGTGCTCTCTCCTCCTTCCCGGCAAACGGCTAGCTCAGATGAAGCACAAAGTCAAGACGAGAAGGCTTAAAGAGGGAGAGTGTTGCTGCAACAAGGCTCTTTCTTCAAACCCTAAAGAAAAACGGCCCTAGGTGTAGATAACCTAGACCTAGGATGTCTTCCTTCTCTTAGATTCGACAAGGTACGACTAGCACAGGGGGAAGAGAAACAAGGAGTGTAGCTACGACTAGGCTCTCTTCCTCTCTTTCAATGGCTAAAGGTTTCTCTATCAAGGGACATGAGATAAGGACCTACTTGTGTGCTTATCACCTAGGGTTTTGATTCAACAAATTTATAAGCAATATGCAAGAAATTTAAACTACAAGCATTCAATAAGAAGTTTTGCAAAAAAAACACTTACAATTCATGAAGAAATGACCATGCAAGCCCTAGTTGTAACACCTTCCTTCAAGAGAAACACCATAAATGCCAAAAAAATCTCTTCCTTCAACAAGTGCGCATCACTAGTTCAGCCAAAAACCCCAATAGGGTGCTAAAAATCAGACCTCACTATGAGTGAGTGATAATTGATGATAAAATGAGAGTCAAAACCCTCAATATATAGTGTATCAATGACCTAATTTTACCTTTTAGGTCATAAAAAGGCCGACAAGGCCATAATGTCAAAATCATATTGTTTTTACATTAAATGCGAAGTAAAAAGCCCTAATCAAGTAAAAATGAGAGTAAAATCCCCTTCAAGGGAGGTGCTAGCCCTTTCTAGGGCAAATGAGACACCAAGGAGCAAAACGTTAGCCCCCCAGGGGCCTCTCCAACATGGCACACGTGCCACTGCTGCCCAGTCTGCCTCCAAAAGCATCCATGAAGCTGGATGACGTCATGGTGAAGATGGAGACGTCCCAAGACTTCCAAGGCTGGCGTTCCACTGAAAAGGGGTCATTCCCCCCAAGTCTAGTCCTACCGGAGTGCCTCTGATAGAACATCCTCTTCCTTTCCGGTGAAAAAGCCCTGATCCATCTCCATCCTGTCTCTACCCCCTGATGGGGTCGCAACATCCATTTGGTGGGCTCTTCAGCCCCATGGAGGTCCGAACTGGTCATCTCCCCATGTGTATCGGTCCAAATGGTACCTGTCCGTCGGGCATGGTCCTGCACATCAAAAGCTATGCCCTCCATGGGCTCATCAGTCACTGCGATCATAGCAATGTTAATCACATCTCATCATCAATATTATTAAACATATGCATAAAAACCCTAATACATTAGTCAATAGCTCAAAGACATTACAAAAACCTGCAATACAAGATTGGAGAAAAAGACAAGACGTCCTATTGGGCTAGTGTCCACAAGAAAATGAAAGTTTCCAAGAAGATTTCATCCAAGCCATGTAAGTGAGGTGATGTGGCTAGGGGATGTCCAGACATGTGGGTGGAGTGAGGGCCAAGGATGCATAATGTTATCTGTGGGTGCCTTTGTAGAAGGCAAGTTGTTCCTGTCATGGATGCATTTTTTCCAAGCCCGTTCTTGCCTTTATTCTTTTCTTGTTTTATTGTTTTATTTGCTTTTTCTTCTTCTTTTTCTTTTTATTCAAGGGCTAACCAGAGGACACTGCCTTGGCATGGTGACCAGAGCTGACAATGTTACCCACAAGTACTTTCACATAGATGAGAAGGTTGGCTCGTGATGAGACCCCAGGTTGGCTAGTGATGAGAACCCCTTTCCCTTGGCCATGCAACCAAAGGTCACTGCCCTGGCGTGGTAACCAGATGGTGGCAATGTCATACTATTAGGTGCCCATGAACCTAATAGGTTGCCTCGTGATGAGACCCCCTATCCTTTGACTAGGTCTTGTTTGTTATTTTCCGGGTCCCTCTTGTTTCTTGCTGAAAGGCCTTTTATTGCCTTCTCGGGGATCCCTGGGCGAAGCATCTCGAGGTTTCATTTCTAAGCTTTTGTTTTTTACCAGCTGCTTTTACCTTCTGGGACTTTAGCCCCTTCTTCCCACGAGATAAGGTGCAATCCTACAAATAGGTCAACCCAATGCCTAGACAAGGGGAATGGGATAGATGAGCAGGTGATAAGATGAAACAGTGGTGCTATGATGGGAGCAGACGATGGCTTTTCAAAAATCCCATGAGTGGCAAACCAAGACCTATGGGCACAGGCTTGCTAGGGCACCCAGTCAATTTCCCCAAGCATGGTCATGTGGGCTAATGTAAGATCCAAGCAGTTGTTAGAGATAAAAGGAATCAGATGCATATATTTAAAGGTTTCAATGATCAAGAGTGACACATACCATGATACCTGGACCAATTACCTCATGGAGCAAGAACCTCTTCTGATACAAGACCAAGCCGATGGTGATGGATGATGCTGCTGCTGACAAGACAAAGCTGATGGAAGAAGAAAAGGATGGGCCCTCCAGGGCCATGTTCAGGTCAATCCTGCTCTCGGTACTCCATGTCTAGGACCTGTGGGCCTCGAGACATGATCTCCTAGTTATTCCTAAAAATCGGGGATAACAAGTGCCTTTGTAAAAGGCGAGTTGCACCTGTCCTGGATGCAAATTTTTCCAAGCCCATTCATTGCCTTTTATTCTTTATTCTTTATTCTTTTATTGCCTTTTTTCTTCAAGAGGCTAATCAGGGGACACTGCCCTAGCATGGTGACCAGTGGTGACAACGTTACCCACAAGTACTTTCGCAGAAATGAAAAGGTTGCCTCGTGATGAGACCCCCTTTCCCTTGGCCATGCAACCAAGAGTCATTACCCTGGTGTGGTAACCAACTGGTGGTAATGTCATGCTGCTAAGTACCCATGGACCTAATAAGCTGGCTCGTGATGAGACCCCCTATGCTTTGACTAGGTCTTGTTTTATTATTTTTACAGGTCCCTCTTGTTTCTTGCTGAGAAGCCTTTTATTGCTTTCTCGGGGATCCTTGGGCAAAGCATCTCGAGGTTTTATTCTTAGGCTTTTATCTTTTTCCAGCTTGCTTCTACCTGCTGGGCCTTTAGCCCCTTCTTCCCACAAGATAAGGTGCAATCCTGAAAATAGGTCAACCCAATGCACGTACAAGTGTAATGGGGCAGATGAGCGAGAAGCAAGATGAAAAAGTGGTGCTATGATGGGAGCAGACGATGGCTTTTTAGAAATCCTCCTAGTGGCGAACCAAAACCTACAGACACATTCTTACTAGGGCATTCGGTCAATCCCCCCAGACATGGTCAAGTGGGCAAGTATAAGATCCTTGTTGTTTTTCACCTTGACTAGTTGAAGCAATTAAGATTTTCCTTACGAGTTAAGAGTCGCTATACCCTTAGGGTTTGTCTTAGCTAGGGCTTGATTATAAGGGTTAGGAGTGGCTTTCCCCTAGGTTCAAGACCAAGTTTCCATTCATCTTCTTTGCTAAACGCATTAGAAAAGGTGGGACGACACCTAGTGTTTATGGGTGGCTCTTAACTCTCACACAACCCAATCCATATTTGTCAGAAAAGGAAAACATGAAGACAAAGAGATGGTCATTTTTAGTCACTCCCCTCGCTTTAGTGAAGGAGAAATCCTACACAAGGGGGGAATCTCGGGTGACCTGATTCATGAGGCTTCGAAAAGTGGAGGGAGCATTGATTATTTTTTATACTATGAAGTGCAACCAATAAGTGACGATTTGAGTCTAAAGGTGATCCTTCAATATTGAGAGGGGGGGTTATCAAGGATAGATGGCCAAAAGATAACTTCCATCTTGCACCAGCTACATTAATGTGTTTGATGATAGCATGCTCGACAGATATTTGGACAAGTTTGTCCAAAAGATTTTCCTTGAGTTAGGAGTTGATATCCCCTTAGGGTTTGTCTTAGCTAGGGTTTGGTTCTAGGAGTTAGGAGTGGCTATCCCCCTAGGCTCAAGACCTAGTTTCCATTCATCTTCTTTGCTAGATGCATTAGAAAAGGTGGGACGACACCTAGGGTTTATGGGTGGATAAACCTTAGTGGCCTTTTCCTTTAACATTTGACCTAGTTCTATTAGTGGATAGCTCTAGGGTTTAAACCTTCACCTTTTCTCTTGCTTGGCCTCCTTGAATGCATTATATTGACTCCATATGCCCTAAGAAAGTAGACAACACTAGTCTTTATGCTTGTGATGTTTAACACTCTCAACAACTCCGAAAACCCTCACTTAATCTAGCTTTATGACATCATTGGCAAGTCAATTGTGCTCCAACGCTCCGAATGATCATTAAATAATTTGTTGTTGTCATAAATGAAAGTTGCATCCATTAGGGCTTGCTTACATTGCTGAATATTTACTTAATATTGTGGAAACACTTGCTCAGAAATCTTGTTTGGCAATTGGATATTGTAATACTTGTCGAAGGCTAATTTCTAAGACATAATTGTTAATTTTCTAGGCTGATTTTCTTATTGCTGTTGCAAATTAGTTATTGCTGATATAAACTGGTTTACCGCTGCAATTTTACAACAGTGATTGATTTTACTTGGTATTTGTTATCGCACAGTTTGTAGTTAGGATAAAAGATAGATGTAAAGAGACAAACTAGCGTAACTGAACCAATTCCACCCAATGTCACCTCAATAGGAAGGTTCTTTCTATTTAGGGAGGTAAGGCCCAGGGGAGACGTCCTCGGTGACCTGGGGTTTTGAGAAGGCAAAGGATTGAAGGCTAAAAGATAAATTCCCCCTCACAAGTCACCACCGAGCAGATAGTCCGACTAACCAGCCAATAAAAAGAAGTATAACCAAAAGGAGATGTACCTGCCCAAGACAAAGCAACAAGAAATATATATATGACAGCTTACTCGCTTGGTTAGTACTTCATATAATCAATGACTATCTGATATATAAGCAATTGAGAAATAAATATTGACGAAGTCAATGTTTATATGATACCAATGATGTGCAATATCACTTCTTCAAAAAAATGCTAAAGGAACGTGGCATTCAATGTAACAATTAACACTTCATTTAAATAATGCCTTAAACAACCATTCAATTGCTCAAAAGTAAAATGATAGTTGCACAATGATGTTTATAGCAAAAGATGATGGCAACAATAGGTTAGCAAGGTTAGTTTTTAAGCTAGGGTTAGTAAAGTTAGGGTTTGATCAAAGGTATTTGAAGTTGTTTTGAGATTACACTAAGTCTTAGATCAGTGCGTTCCTATGGCATATGGAGTCAACAGGAGGACGCAAGAGCTGAAGGATCAAATGATAATAATATGACTAAGGACAAGAGGGTTAGACCTTGAGGTGTTTCTATGGCAAGGCGTCAAGGATAAAACCCTAGGGAGAGAGGCTCACTTTGGTATAGGGGAACTAGGCCTCAATGCTCTCTCCTCCTTCCTTAGCTCAATGGCAAACGACTAGCTCAAAAGATTGCATAAAACTAAGACAAGAGGTTTTGCAAGTAACGTGTTGCTATGGCAAGGCTTTACCAGGCAAACCCTATGGAAAATCGACTCACCAAGGTGTAGGGGAACTGGGCCTTGATGCGTTTTCTCCTTCTCAGCTTTGAATAAGAAAAACGACTAGCATGTGAGAAGATAGATTTGAGTGTTGCTATGGCAAGGCTCAATCTTATTCTAGAAGGGCTAGAAAGAGTAGAGTGTTGCTAAGGAAAGGCTCTATCTCACTTTAGCAAATCAAATGGCTAAGACCTTGATGGGGACATGAGACAAGGACCTTCTATGTGTGCTTGTCCCCTAGGGTTTAATTCAGCAAATCATAACCATAAATGCAAGAAAAACAATACTACAACCATTCATTTAAGAAGTTTTGCAGAAATTTACTTACATTCAACCAAGAAATCAAGTAGCAAACCCTAGCTGTAACACATTCCACCAAGAGAAATGCCAAAATGCCAATAAAAAGTGTCCTTCAACAAGTGCACATCAAAATTTCAGCCAAAACCCTAAAAGAGGGCACAAATTTCAGACCTCACCAAGTGGTGAGTGAAAGATGATACTCAAAATGAGAGTAAAAACCCTCAATTTATACAGTACCATGACCTAATTTCACTTTTAGGTCATAAAAAGGCCGACAAGGCCAAAATACTAAAAATCATATTGTTTTACATTAAATGCTTAAAATTAAAACCTAATCAAGCTAAAGAGAGACGTCATGCCCCTTTTAGGGTGACGTTAGCCCCTTCTAGGGAAAATGCAGCATCCTGGAGAAAAACGTTAGCCCTCCTTGGGCTTCTCTAACCTGCCACATGTGCCAAAACTGCCCCAGCTGTCTCTCAAAGCATCCATGCTGCTAGGTGATGTCATGGTCATGAAGGGTGATGTCCTAGCCCTTCTAAGGCCAACGTTCCACTGAAAAGGGCACAATCCTCCTAAGTCAAGCTCTGTCAGGGTGCCTCTGCAAGACGTCCTCCTTTTCTCCTGTGCAAACCCCTCTATCCTGTCTCTGCCCCCTATTGGGGTCTCATCATCCATCTGGTGGGCTCTTCAGCCCCATGGAGGTCCGAACTGATCATCTCCCCATGTGTACCGATCCAACATGGTACCTGTCTGTCGGGCATGATCCTGCACATTAACAGCTACGCCCTCCATGGGCTCATAAGTCACAGGGATCATGGCAATGTCAATCACATCTCATCATCAATATTATTAAACATGTGCATAAAACCCCTATTACCCCAGTTAAAAGTTCAAAGACATTATACAAGCCTGCAATACAAGTTTGGAGAAAGTGACAGGGCGTCCTATTGGGTTAGTGTCCAGTGGAAGAGGAAGGTTTCTGAAAGAGACTTCATCTGAGCCATGTAAGTGGGTGATGTGGATAAGGGATGTCCAGGCAATGGGTGCAGTGGGAGCAAAGGAGTGAAAAGTTTTACCTGTGGGTGCCTTTGTAGAAGGCGAGTTGCACCTGTCCTGGATGCAATTTTTCCAAGCCCATTCATGCCTTCTATTCTTTTATTCTTATTGATTTTTATTCAAGAAGCTAATCAGGGGACACTGCCCTGGCGTGGTGACCAGTGGTGGCAGCGTTACCTACAAGTACTTTCACAGAAATGGGAAGGTTGGCTCGTGATGAGACCCCCTTTCTCTTGGCCATGCAACCAAGAGTGACTACCCTAGTGTAGTAACCAACTGGTGGTAATGTCATACTGCTAGATACCCATGGACCTAATAGGATGGCTCGTGATGAGACCCCCTATCCTCTGACTAGGTCTTGTTTTATTATTTTTATTGGGTCCCTCTTGTTTCTTGCTAAGAATCCTTTTACTGCTTTCTCGGGGATCCCTAGGCGAAGCATCTCGAGGTTTTATTTTTTTTTTAGGCTTTTATCTTTTGCCATCTTGCTTTTACCTTCTGGGCCTTTAGCCCCTTCTTCGCACGAGGTAAGGTGCAATCCTCAAACGATAGGTCAACCCAGTGCCCGGACAAGTGTAATGGGATAGATGAGCGGGAATCAAGATGAAAAAGTGGTGCTATGACGGGAGCGGAAGATGGATTTTCAGAAATCCCCCCAATGGCAAACCAAAACCTATGGGCACAGGCTTACTAGGGCATCCTGTCATTCCCCAGACATGGTCAAGTGGGCAAGTATAAGATCCAAGCATTTGTTAGAAACAAAAGGAATTAAATGCACATATTCAAAGGTTTTGAGGATCAGAGTGACACATACCATGATACCTGGACTCATTAACTTGTGGAGCAAGAACCATCTTTGACACAAGACCAAGCCGATGGTGATGGATGCTGCTACTGCTGACAAAGTAGGGGCGCTGAAAGGGAGAAAAGATGGGCCCTTTAGGGCCATGCTAAAGTCGATCCGGCTCTTAGTACTCCATGTCTAGGACCTGTGGGCCTCGAGACATGATCTCCTAGTTATCCCTAAAAGTGGGGGATAACAATATCTAGTGTGTAGAGGTGAATGGTATGCAATATAACTTGGTAATTGACTTTATATGAATTAGAATTTTTATTGCCTCGCACAGGGGAACCAATTACCTTGTCCAAACTAATTTTTATGCTTCATCTTCCCTAGACCTAGCCTTACCTATTGAGTGACTAAGATAGGGGGGTGATAGACTCGCCCTAGCTTGCTATAACATCCCTTGAGGTCACTGGGGAAGCCTCCCTTGTGTTGGACCTAGGTGACAATGACAAGTGCTTCTAGTTGTTAGACAAGATTGGCATCTTGTGGAAGACTTTGCACAAGTACAAATCTTGTGATAACAGTTCCCCTAGGAGCAATGTTGTAGGCTAAAAGATTTGTATAGATAGGCCTTGGTGCAAGAAAAGAATACTATCCAACACATCTTATTCACGATGATAATAGTAACTAGTAATAGGTACACTTCATAGAATTTACAAAGAACTCAAGGCTAATAGAAGAAAAAATCACCTGAAATACAGACCAAAACAAAACGTTTTCTCGTTGCAAGATTTGCAAAGTGAAAAAAGCACAGTAAGATTTTATTCAATCATTTTGGTAATAGACATTGCATATGGTTGTAGTGATTGTCAATATAAATGTCAGACAAAGGTACCTTTAGTGTGTGGTCATCTGAAGTTAGTCTATCTTGTGCAATTGAGTCAAGTGGAACTTAAATGGAGGCTATACCATATGTAGGTTTAAATAGAAGACATGATGAACTGATTTCAGTATGGTCTCCTATCTGACTAGGTTCCATCTACTGCTATATAATAACAAAGGCCTAACCTCTGTATCCTTGTATTAAATCTCCTGGATAGAAACAAAGCTAAATCCTTTCTATTAGAAGGTCAACAGCACTGAATAGTCAAAAATAACAAAGCAATCATGTCATTGGATACATGCCAAAATGGAGAAAAATATTCTGAGTTGTCTTCAAGGACCAGGTTTGTTTGTTCATGTGTAAATAAAACAAAAGGTAATATCCTAAAGATCTTGTGTTTGTAACATAGAAGGCTAGTGAACATACTTTTATTCTCCCTGCAAGAACATTGTTCATCCCTCGCTCCTTGATGGCGTCTGCAATATCTTCAAGATCAGCATATCTGACTGCATCCCAATTCACAGCATCCTTGGTATTTGAGTCCCTTTCTCTTTTTAATCTACAATGTTCTATGTTGGTATTCTTCCATATAGTTTCCCAATCAAATTTGTTCTTGCTCTTTCCTTCACCCATTTCAATATTTGCTCTAGCAATACCACTTATTTTACTGACAGAATCCTTCTTATGACCAATTTTTCTGGTCTTCATGTGATCTTTTGTCACCTTCAGACTCAAATTATCAGGTGCAGGACAATCTTCCGAGGTGGAGCTTAGGGTCAAATTCAATTTCAACTCCTCTAGCTCTTGATTATCTGCTGGAATTGAGATTTTACCTTCACTGGCCAAGACACAACCAGTATGATAACCCTCTTGAGAAAAGTTCTCAAGGAAATCATATATAATGGCTTCTGAAGAATCGTTATATTCACCATAGTCAACACAGTAATCATCAAGAAAACCAAAGTTAATTTTGGCTCCATCAGAAGGCCCTGCTGTTGGATATGACAAGGCCCTCCTATGGCGATCAATGTCATGGCTTACATCATAGGTAGAACATTGTTCACGGTTTACTTCATCACCAATTGATACCATTTCACTTGCAGACTGGTAAAATGTGTCCTTTTGCATGAATCTCTCCAATACTTTGCCATCATATGTAGCAACTTCACTGTTTTCAATATGAGGGAACCGTGAAGCAAGCGATATAAATGCTGAACTGCAAATGGCATTAAAGCTTCTGATGTTACTTTGAAATTTATGCATTTTCCAATCAATGTGCAAGACAATTCTTTGCAATTCATCTTTAAAAGTGTTTCTAGGAGAAAACTCAGGCAATACAGTGCAAACTAGGAACCAAACATAAAAGAAAAGAGTATTCCAAGCATGAAAAAACAGTTCATAAAGTTACCATCCAGATTTGGATAGGTGAATACAAACAACTCATCTATCGAGGGGGCTGAAACTTCAACTGGGAATATCTCTAAATACCTTGAAAGATGATCAGACACATTCTGAGTGAGGAATGCCCCAACAACAGAGTCCACAACTGATCCTTTCCACTGTGAAAAACGACGATCTCCTGCGCCGGCAATGTATCAAAGTCCAAATCATTCTCATCTTGAACTCAAATAATTAAATACATGCTTATGGTCAATGCTAAAATGGAAATATCTGTTCCCTAAGTGAGGGTTTCCAACTGAAAACCACTACATGTATGCACAGACTGCTAACAGTAAATACTAAAAGGAAACACCCAAGACAGACAAAACAAAACCCTCAAGGAATCCAAGTACCTTGTACTTGATGCATGCAAATTATGAAATTTTGAGCCCGTTCTTTAAAAATATGCCTTTCCATTTCCCAATGTCTTTCTTTGTCTTCAGGATCATCTGTTTTGTTTGCTTCAATCACTCTCTTTCCCATCAACAAATTCCAAACTCTGATCGTTTCTGAATCCAAAACCACTCTTGGCCGAATCTTCCTTTTCTTCAAAGGATCAAAAGAGCCTTCATATAGGATCAGATCATGGCATTCTTCACCTGGGACAGTTACATCCTTTGTTTCAAAAGGGCCTGTTTCCTGTCTCTCGCTTATACTGCACTCATGCATCTCGTTAAGACTCAGGAGCTGTAATCTCTCCTGGATTTCATCTACTGGATCCTTGAAAGATTTATATGACTGACAAGATAAACCAGAAGTATCAATCTCCAATAGATGGTTGCTGCTTTGACATGCTTGAATAATATTTTGATGAACCATCAACTGTCCTTGTTCTTGAGGATGCCTCTCACATAGACGTTGGCTCTGGCAACAAAAATCCTGGCTATAGCAATTAGAATTAAGTTGGCTTGACGATAGGGAACAAACTGCCGTACCATGCCAACAATCAGTAACAGCACTTGAGTCATCTGGCACTTCTAAGCTAGCATTGCATTGCACAGCTGGGTCTAATAGGCATAAGCGATTCTCAAAATCACGAACAGGTTTCTTTTCTTTACGCTTTTTTCTCTTAACATTAACAAAGACATTTGAATACATTATTTTTGATGGGAGGGAATTAGCTGTTTCCTCATTGTACATGCATGTTTCTGCAGTACTAGGTTCCTTTTTTCGTGCAAGAGCTTTTAATCTGGAAGATCTCCTCTTCCCAGATACTCTTGATAATCCTTCAAGTACGCTTCCGACATATTTCCCAAACCTCTCTACAGATTCTTTCACTGGAACCTGTAACACAGATGGTTGTTCCTTGGCAAATTCAGAATCCAGTTCTCCATCATTATATTGGTCTAGCAGAGTCATGTCACCCTCCCAATTATACACACCAGTTTGAGGTCTTGAAGGTTCTGAAGAACCCAGTAACTCTTGGTGTACAGGATAGATTACTTCATTTATTGGTTGAGAAGATTCAGATTGCTGAATAGTTTTCAGAAGCTTGTCATTATTTGAGTCCAGAGCTTGATGAAGCTTTGATCTCAAATAAGATTCAGATTCTTTTACTTGGATCTCTACTAAGGTTTCTTTCGGAGAGCTTGCAGTTGTTGCTCGACACTGCTTACCTTTAGAATTGCACCCCTCTGAAAGCTTACCATGGGTAGTTTTATGCACTTGATTCTTCCCCTTCGATTTTTTGACAGGACCTCCTTCCTTTATAACTTTTGGCCTATGTTTTCTTCTCTTTGGTTTACAGTGAGGGCCTTTGTTTAAGTCAATAAGGTTACCGTCATCTTCTTGTTGCTCAATAGTTGACAAACCATCTTTAGGTAGGGAATGAAATGCTGCCTTTGATGAATTAACAGCTGGAGGAAGAGCTCCATCTTTGGATGCCTCAGTAGCTCCAAGAGATTGTGAAGCTGGAGCTAAGGAAAGCTCTAAAGGGAGTAAATCAAGCTGTTTATCCTTTGAGTGATCACCTCTTTCACATGAATTTGAAGTCAATGCTGTGTTTCCAAAGTTTATTTCGTTCAAAGTATTCTTTTCTGGAGTCAATGGAGCCAATGAAGCATCAATTGTTGCCAAACCTTTTGGTTCTAATTCATTGGGGCAGGCCATGTTCACAAGAGTATTAACAGGAGAGGAATCTGTGAATGTCAACAATACAATTTATAAGACCACAATTCTAGCAATTAGAGATAGCTGTCTTTATTACAAATGCTAAAATCTCTTCTACAGTACAGTATAAGTGCACAAAGATGGCCCATACAGAATGCATACAGAACAAATAAGATTAGCTGGACAACCTTGGCATTAAGAACATTACCTTCATTTATGGAAGCAATCTCAACATCCTTGCTGACTAAATGGAGAGCTTTGGCATTAAGAGCATTGCCTATGGAAGCAATCTCAACATTCTCATTAATAAGACTAGTTGATGTTTTCCACACATCAATCTGTGGCTCAAAAGGAGCCTTGGGAGAAATATCAATGACAAGTTGTTGATTAGGACCTATTTCTTCATAAGGATAAATTGACTCAGGTCCTTGACCCGGTAATGTAATGTCATCACAATTCCATAGATAAGTCCCTGTTTGCAATATGTTTGTATCACAGATATCAACAAAAAATGTCTGTGCTGTGGGACATTGTGACAAGACACCAACACAGTCTGATTTCCGCTTTCTTGTGATTGGATGTGGTGGTGTATCTGGCATTTCCATGACATCTCTACGAATGATTGAACTCTCCTTCTCCATATTCTTAATTTCTACTGGGTGGCACAAAACCCCTTCCCTGGAAATTGTTTCTCCAGCAAAAGCATCCAACTCTTTCTCATTACCAGCTTTAGCTTGATGTTCTGATAAATAAGTCTGCCTTGTAGTGCTTGCTCTTATGCTTAGGTCAAGAGATTTATCCATCTCCCTCTCATTACCAGCTTTAGCTTGATTCTCTGAAAAATAAATCTGCCCGGTAGTACTTGCTCTTACACTTAGGTTGAGAGATGTATCCATCTCGCTCTGATTAGCAGCTTTATCTTGACTTTCTGATACATAACTATGTCTGGTAGTACTTTCTCTTACCCTTAGGTCAAGAGATGTCATTAACTGCTTAACAAAAGTACTGTCAAATCTACAATGCATCGAGCGGAAACTTTGGAGAGTTTTATGGGAAGAAAACATTCTTCTTTTCTTTCCACCCCAAGCAGGAAAATTTTGCAGCTTAAAAACTTTAATCTGTTGTGTTTTCACCATTTTTATATTCCTACTGTTTCTTCCCCCTGCTTTTTTTGGATGGGATATGTGATGTCGATTTTTTACACTTCTTGGTGGATGGCCTATTCTCCTTTTAGGAACATTTCCATAATGTAGATTCTGCAGAATGCAACAATCTTGGCTTAGAAAAGATAAGATGATTTATTAATGTCCAACAAATGACTAAAAAGATAGGTCAATGGGACTAGGAGGTACAATCAGTGATACAAAGCTGACAACAAAATGAATAAGAGATAACAGAAGATGAACATTCTGATTACTTCTTAAGCAAGTGTAAGAATTACTTACTATAGACTTGGAAGTTAAGGTAATCAACCTCTTCACTTGATAGGCTATGCGACTGCGTATACTCTTTTTTGCCCATGTGTTCTGTGAAATTACAATATTAATTTGTAAGAAATCTGCACATGTTGAATGGGAAATGGCAAAAGAACGCTTTTTACCACTATTTTTCAAGTACACATAGGATCTGTTCATTACAAAATTGTAACTTAAGTATATTATTTTAGCAAATATCTTCTGACACAGGCAATATCACTCTGTTATTCTGGGGTAAGTTTTACTAATGGTGTTGGTTCTTCTTTTCTGAATAATTATGAAGACAACTATGACAAACTAATGGGGTCAGGTGTATATTTTAACTGTACCACACAAGTAACTGTTACCCAAAAAAATCGGATGTATTGATATCAGGGAAGCAACCCCAACAATGCTGATAATGAATGATGCAGTCATTGCAAATTTAACACATCTAGTTAGGTTGGAAAGCATGCAAAATCCAGATTCAGAATCTTATATTTTCACTTCCCAGTACAATCTAATGTGACCTGCTTCAATTCAGAGAAAGGTGTGATAAATGGGTATGTTGCTGCTCAAACTCTCGCCAACGTCCACTGTCACCTCAGTGGCCTTGCTCCTACTCTTCTAGGCTAGGGTCTCTAACCTAAGGAGGGTTTTCCTATATGGTCAAACTAAATCTTATCATTGCAAGTAAGGCATGTAAGGACAAGGACTAAGTTGACTTTGTTTGACTTCTCAAAGGGATGGCTTCAAGGTAAGCTAGAGAAGACAATAAACTAATGTTTGGGAGCAAAGGGGTTGTTAACCAACAACATGCAAAACATAACATAACCAAGGTACAAGAACAGTTGCAATGTTTAACATCCCAAATTTAAACCACTTATCATAATAACCAATGACAAATGATTAAGAGCATTCAACGAACAGCTTGCGAAGTGTAGTATGTGTGCTGTTTTACAAAGTTACATTCATGAAGAATTTCATTAGGATATCCAGCAAACCCCTCAAAAATATGTCAGATCTTCAACCAATCAAATTTGCATCATATGTATGTCAAGTAACCCATGTGACATTGTGATTTCTGTGGTATAACTCTAGTGGAAAGTAGCACAGTTCATAAGTTCAGATAGCAATATAACATGAATGAAGCAACTGCTGTTGTAGCAAACTTTATTAAAACAACAATTCAGCAGACCTGGAACACATTTCTATCATTGAATCCATATATGTGCAGTATAACCAAATGTATCAATGCAGTAATAAATTCCAGTATGAAATTCCAAGGTGATGATGCAACATTTAGATTTAGCATACATGCAGAGAATTCATATCAAACTTAGCAACGAAATGGATCACTGTTGTAGTAACTCTGTATAATCAGTATTTTAGCAGTTTAAAGTTCAGATCATAGAAAACATGCCAAGACTGTTCCAGCAACTATATCAATGAGTTATTTCATTCACTTTTGCCACATATATTCCAGTACTCAGAACCAGACTTATCATATAACATAGGCTAACAACCATTTAAATTTTGAACCCTTAGTCTGCAATACCCTTACTCAAGAATCGGCTTACCTAACCAGCAAATAATGGAAAGATATGCAGATTGAGGAGGTCGTTTAGGGAGGTTGAGGTAGGATTAAATTGAGGTAAACCAACCAGGCAATCAGATCAACAAACGTTGCCCTATGTGGTGGTAGGATTAGAACTCAGTATACTCTGCAGTTTGACAGTGATATAGACGGGTAAATGCATCAAAAAATAGGAAACGACCCAAGGAGGAATATGAATGTTGAAGGGATTTTGGGTACGGCCTGAGGGCTGTGACAAACTGGAACCAAAAGGACTTGCAACATCCCTCAAAGGGATAGATACTCTGCAATTCGGACCCTTCAAAACCCTGCAGAATTGCCCAGAATGCAGATCGACTCATTAAATCGTTAGTGTTGCAATATATAATACATCAGACCTGCAAAACAGTGAATAGCCCTGGGGTTTGATGGAAAATAGAATAATCAACAAGGAAAATGATCAAACCCTTGAATGTTGGCTTAAGATAGTCAGATCAGCCAGCTAAAATTGTAGACGGATATGCAATGAAGCTCAAGAAAACACAATGAAAAGATGAGTTTGTTTTTCAGGTTTTAGGTGGTTGAAGCTTGACTTGGAGGAACCTCTTAGTGTAATAGCTCATTGGAATCGGTAGGAATAGCACTACAGGATAAGATGATGAGAAGTGACTTTCAGTGGCCGAAGAAGCCATAAGGAGGGATAAATCACTTTTTAGAGGTAAAATGGTTAATTAATTAATAAAGTGATTTAATTAAGGAATAATAAAATAAAGTAAAAGTCACTTGGAGAGAAAAGGTGAACAGGGAGGATAAAAGAGAGATAGGGGCCTCTATTCTCTCATCATGTTGATTATCAGTTTGAGATCTGGCTTCTTGCTAGTGAGCCCATGCACTTGGGGGTTTTGAGGGTTCTAACTGAACAAACCCTAGAGATTAGCTGGTGGTGAAAGATCCCACCCAACCTGATCCAAGCTTGGTCACGGAGGTGAAAGATTCCTCCCTCACCATTCTACATCAGTTCTATCTCAATCACAAGTGGATTCTACAACAACTATAGGTTCAGAGAGAGGAGGCGCGCATCTGTAGGGGTTTCCAGTTGGAGGGCGACCTTGATAATCTAGTTCTATTCGATTTGGAGAGGTGGAGGAGTTTCGGAGGTCCAAACCCATTTGGACTTGGTTATTGGGCCTATTGTAATGTTCCCAAGCCAATTTTTTTTTCGAAAACATTGATTGTTTAATTGTTATTTGTTGTCTTGTGTGTTTGCAGGTTTACTTAGTGAAGTTGCACATTAGGTTTGTGGCATGAAGATTATATTGCAAGAAGATATAGATCTGAACATATAGCAATAAGGAAATGACAAGATAGAACAAGAACTCCAATATAGAACCAATAATGTTAGATCTGACCTTTATTTAGATATGTAATGTCCCCACTTTGGGACATTGGGGTATTACACAGTGTTATGATGACCAGGGTAGCCAATTGGAGATTATAGCGAGTACAGAAGCTATTGAGGAATATTTTGGGGTCCGGCTTGCATTGCTCATCCTATTTCATCATTATGATCCATTCCGCACAGATTGGCTTTGGTTCCATTGCATTCCGACGATTTCCATGATTTTGAGTATTTTGAGCTATAGGTTAATTAAATTCATTGAAGAGGTCATTTTGGGCACATTACTTGGAGGAACCTCTCAGTGTAATAGCTCATTGGAATCGGGAGGAACAACACTACAGGATAGGATGATGAGAAGTGACTTTTAGTGGCCAGGAGAGCCACAAGGAGAGATAAGGCGCTTTTCAGAGGTAAAAAGGTTAATTAATTAATGAAAGTGATTTAATTAATTAATTAATAATTAAAAAAGAAAAGTCACTTGGGAGAGACAAGGTGATCAAGAAGTATAAAGGAGAGGCAAGGGCCTCTATTCTCTCATTCATTCATGTATGATTATCATTTTGATATCTAGCTTCTAGCTAGAGAACCCATACCTTGGGGGTTTTGAGGGTTTTGACTTAACAAACCCTAGAGGATGATTCGGTGCTGAAAGATTCCACCTAGCTTGTCCCAAGCTTGATCTCGGGGATGCAATACTCCCCCACACCATTCTAGTTCAGATCTACTCAGTGGAGGAGGGTTGTACACCAGCCACAGGCACAGGAAGAAAGAGAGGGCACACCATTGGGGGTTTCCAGCAAGGGGGGCGCACCATTCATTGAAGGTTCGATCTAGCTGAGGAGAGGGGATTTTGGAGATTTGAGCATCTGGGTTCTTCTTGAGGGTTCTTCACCATCATTTATGGTGCTTTTTGAGAGAGTTTTATGGTACAAATTATTTTCCTAGAGCATTGGGACGAATTGGAGAGGAAGGGGGCATTTCTAAGATTCAGATCTATTCAGTTTGGAGGGGTTATACTTCAGATCTGACCCTGAGACTTCACCTAGTGACTTGCAGTGTCCCGATCTATCTTCTAGCAAGTTTCAAGGCATTTGGAGGCCTCCTTCATCAGGGCCGAAATTGTAGGGTTTGACAGTTTCAGGAGGGCGCAACCCCATTGGAGGATTCAACATTTGGAGGAGCTTCCCTTGGTATTTTGATTTGAGATTTCAGGAGGGGACTCTACTAATCCTGATCTACAGTTCGACATCTTCTTCGGAGTATTTGGAGGTCTTTGACAGTAGGGCCGAATTATTGAGGGTCTTCATTGTTCCAACAGGGCGTAGCACCATCCAACTTGAAGTTTGGTGCTTCATACGGCCCAGATCCATTCTTGTATTGGTCTTCATTGAATATTCAACCTTTGGAGGCTTGTAGTCTTCTATTGGAGCATTTTGTAGCAGCTTCTATTGTGTTTATTGGAGCCATCTGTTGAGCATTCCAGATCGGCCTCACTCTTGTATCAGGTTCTTATTATTATGAATCAAGATTAGATCTGAATCGTTTTTGGGGTTGTCTATTACATTGTTGATCTTGCAAATGGTTGAGGTATGTTTCGTTGCTTTATCTTCTTATCTGTTGCTGCAAACACACATATAAACCATCAGTATAACCCTAAGCGTAACCTAAAGGATCACAGTCAGCAAAGTGTTTGACGAAATGCCACAACCAGTAAAAGTTTAAAATTCATGCAAGACGTGATGTTCCTAGCATATTGGCTTGGGAACATTACAAGATAATAGAGAGATCCTCCTACAATAGATCTGCAGATTTGGAAGAATCCCATAACAATGTCCAAGTTGGAATAATAACTGCTACAAAATACTCAAGACTGAAGATAATAGCCTCCAAATGCAATACAATGAGCTGATGAAAAGCACAAGATTGTTTCCAAAACCCCCCTAGCTGAGTTGCGTCCTTCTGGATAGCTGAATATACTCAATATTTCGGCCTCACTGCTAGAGTCCTCCAAATGCTATGAAACTGGCTAGAATAGTAGATCGGGGAAAGACAAACCCCCTGGTGAAGTCTCAGGCTGAATGTTGAAGATCTGATCCTCCAATAGATGAAACCTCAATCTGAGTTGTGCCCTCCTGGATGGCTGAAGAGACTCAATATTTCGGCGACACTCCTAGAGACCTCCAAATGCTATGAAACTGGCTGGAGTAATAGATCGGTCCTTAAAAATTGACAACAGAAGAACTTGGTCCTTGAAAATTGACAGTGAAAAATTGTCATATACCTAGTGTTTTTTAGATATGCCTGTTATCGCACAAGTTTTAGGTTGGGAAAATCCCGACCCAAGCACCAAATGGAGACAACTTTGAGAACACCTACTCACTGTTACCTTAGGCAGGTATTCCTGTCACTTTAGAGATGATAGAATCACCTCAAGGGGGGAATCACGGTGACCCTAGGGGAAAATGAGATGGGTATGAATGGATGCCCCTATAGGTCAAGTTACTATGTGTGGAGAAGGGCTTGAATAAGGTCTTGATGGTAGCCAAGGTTGCCAAGAAGTAGTAGACCTTGCCAATGTTGATTGTACCTGCCCGAGACACAAGGAAAACGAAGATACAAGCCCAAATATATGACAGATCAGCAAGTTAGACTTACTGTCCCTAATTGCAGCAGTTAGTAGCAGTATATATCAGTAATGAAATGGCGCAATTAGCTACTGAAACAGGTGCTAGAAATCAAGTAAATGATGCAAGAGATAAACTAGCAAAACACTAGTGCAACTCAAGATTAAAGGAACAAGATACTAGCACAAAATGCAGGGTTGTAGTAAATACTTTCTGCAGAGATAATAATCAGCCTTATGGCTGTAACAAATGAATTATTACAGCAAGAGATTCAACCATCAAAACTTGCCAAAAGTCCACCAAAAGAAGCGCTATGATCACTAGATTATGTGGGCAAAAACTTAGCAAATTTCAGTGGTTGAATTAAGAGTTATTGGAGATCAAAAGACTAGGGTTTATGCAGCCCTAATGGCTGAAGATGTAAGTTTATTACAGCAGCAAGCAACTCTTAGCCAATTGAGATGCCCTAGGGGCAATGGCAAGCCTAGAACATCAAAGAAAGAAAGCAAATTGAACAAGTTGATTCCTTCGTTCTGTTCACGTATCTCAATGCAAATTTAAAATGATTAGTGCCTTACTATTGGGTTCTGGAGTCAAAGAAAGTGATGACTAGGCTAAGTCCTTGGGGGTGTAAATTCTTTTACTCCCCAAGGCAAGCTAGGCCCACTAGGAAATGCTAAGAGGGTGTAAGCCCTTTTACTTCTCTTAGCAAAACCTTATGCAACAATATGATCTTGGATGTATGAGCTTTATCCACAAAGAACCTAGGGGTGTAAGCCCTTTTACTCCCTAGGGTTTGTGAAACAAACAAAGGTGAAACTTGGAGGGTGTACGCCCTTGTAGTTCTCTAAGCAACCTTGAAATTAATGACCTTTCACAAGCAAATAAATGAATCTTAGGGAGGGCGTATGCCCTTATACTCCTCCAAGGTTTCATCCACTAACAATTATGGAAGCAAGAATTTTAGACAATAAGTGCAAATTTTCCTTACCAATTCCAAATAGATGCAAGATCAAACCCTAAGTGACCAAGAAAATTCCATCTATAAGCATGAGAAAAAGCCTCCAAGTACAGCGCACCACTTTTATCCATCAATAGCAAGAGAAACCATAACAATTGCAAAAGAGAAATGAAAATGCTCCTAAGAGTAGCAAAAATTTCAGCAAAGTATCCTTCTCCACAAGGGAGAGCTATGTTCAAATGAGATACAAATGATCTCTATTTATACAAAAGGTTTAAAACATAGTTTGTCCACTTAATTAGGGTAAAACATAAGATAAGGGGTCAACAACCCTTATCTTACCCCTTAAACCAAAATATAATATTTAATTTACACTTTTTGCACATTAGAAACCCTAAAATAAGATGACGTCGCCCTTTTAGGGAGACGTTTTGACACTTGGAGCAAGTTGTTGGAGTTGGAGAAGCATGGCTAGGCCTCCAAAGGACACTTGTCATTCATCCAAGCCTCTTCTTTGTGGTTCAAAGCCTTCTTCCTTCAAAAACGTGCCATGTGTCAATGAGAAATACCTCCATCACCACCAAACCCTAGCCCTAGGTGACGTCAAGCCTCAAGAAGTGACCGTTTTCCCCCCCTAGGCAAGTTGTTTGGCATGTGAGGGCTAGGTCATGTCATCCATGATGTCTTCTAGGCCTCCAAAGGCAAGTCTTTGTGATCTGGCATGTGGGCCCTAGGCATCCAACCTGTGGGATTCAAGCCCCATTGAAGCCCAAGCTAGGCTTGTTGCTCCAAAATTGTCCACCCACAAGGTCCTGCAAAACAAATAGGCACGCCCTCCAAGGATCTCAAGTTTAGGTATGGGAGGTGTGTCATAGAAGTCCTATTGGATAGACCAAAACTCCCAAGTAAGTGATGCTCCCAAGGGTGACCCTTCAAGGTCATGTAGTGGATGATGAGGTGGATAGGGGTTTAGACTTCATAGGTCAATGGGTTTCATGACATACAAGGGCTGGTATTGTCTCATCTACGGGTGCCTTTGTAGAGGGTGTGTTGCACCTTCGTTTTCAATGCATCCTTTTTCCAAGCCCATTCACTGCCTTCAATTTTTTTAGGACGTTTCCAGGTTGAACCCAAGGTGGGGCTTCTACCTAAGCAATAAAAATTGTGCCCACCCTGACTCTACCTTGGTAACATCATGCTTCCTTAAGTTGGGAATACGTGTGGGGCTTCTACCTAAGCATTAAAAACAATGCCCACACATGCCCCTCCCTGGTTGGCATTTGTTATTAGTTATTCTTTCATAGGTCCCATCAATTCCTATGAGAGACGTTTCATTGTCCCCGGGATCCCTAGGTGAGCATCTAGAAGGTTAATGGTTTGGATTTTATCTTTTGCCAGCTACAAGCCTCTTGGCCTTCAACCCCTTCTTCCCATGAAATGAGGTACATGCCCTTCTTGGGTCACTAAAGATAAAGGGCCTAGAAGAGGGCAATGTGATGGGAATGAAAATGAGTGGAAAGTAGTAAGTATGGTCGAGAATCGTAATGATGACCCTGTTATCCCTATTTTGTGGATAACTAAGGAGATGATGTTTCGAGGCCCTCAGGTTGCAGGTATGGAGTGTCGAGAGACTACATGACCAGCAGTACCCTTTGCACAGTTGGAAAACCCACTCACCACCACAGATGGTCACAGGTTTACAGATGGCATCCACCACACCAGTTGGCTTCCGAAAGGCAGTGGGCCTTGCTCCATGGGGTACAAGTTAGTATTATGGTGAGCATCATTTCAATACCTAAGCTATTTGATTATGTTGGATCTTAGATTGCTCTAGATTTCATGAAATGTGCTTGGACGTTATGCCTTTTGCCCTGCTTCACCTTGGTGGTTAACATTGTGCCCTAGTAAGTGGTCTTCTTTGGGAATGGGTTTGCTATTGGGAAATTCCTTATTGAACCTGTTGACCACCTATTTCGACTAGGGGTCAACATCATGTACCATGAAACTATGTGTTAATGTTTATGCCATTATTATAGTTCTTTGCATTTCAATAGATAAGAGCAACATAAGAACAAGATCACTGAGAAATACACATTCACAAGAGACACAACATTT
>SNQJ01S0052279.1:82693-101385 GCA_010110895.2 Picea sitchensis | reverse complement strand
TGACATTTTGATCTCTTGAGTCTTTGTCATTTATCTTAGTGCATGTAAATAAAGATTTCATTTTTATATAGAATTGCATAATTGAATTGAAAATTTCATTTTTAAGAAGCATATCATTTATTGGAAATTGAAGTTAGGACTTTTCATTGTATTCATATTCATTTATTTTACTTGCCGAGTCATAACATCACTAGTTTCACGACTGCACGTTTTGAGTAAGCAAGGCCATTAAAATTAACGCTATAATTTAAAATTGATTAGTAATGATTTTATTTTCTAGGGTGCACAAACTAGCTTAGGATTTAGTGCCTTGGAATAGGATTTTGTGAGTGAACTTCTCCAAGGCTATTAAATCAACATATGTGTCTGACTAAGGGAGTGGAGAAATCCATTGTATAATCGGTAATATCAAGAGGCTCCACTTACACCGGAGTTAAGCATGAGGTCGTGTGAGGTCGGTTGAGGGGATATCCCCCTGATACCTTCTTAGCGTCAGATATATTTACGTGGATCTATTCGTATATGGGGATCTTTCTAGTACCCTTACCTTCGTGAGAGGCAGTGCTTTCAAGGTTTTGGGCTTTTCTACCCTACCAATACGGTGGACCTGACTTACGATTGTTTACCTGTGTATCGGTTATACTGTGGTTGCTTAGTTTCCTTACTTAGGTATCACATAGGTTACTTCTAGGGGTTATTCTGCAGGTACCCTAGGTCAGATAAGGACAACACAAAGCCTTTATGGAGGATTACCTGTCTGGGGGGATTTGACCGATTGGTTGTTAAGCCCACGAGGGCCCTTATAACTGATTATGTTTCCTCTAATCTTTAGCAGTAGAGTCTCAGGCCCCTCTTGGGCGAGGCATACCTACTTTAGAGAGGGAGGTCCCTGTTATCCACTTTATCCTGTTTGTTTGCATATTGGTCATTTGATTATTTCTGGTGTGCTCTTTGATTTCTAGTTGGCCTTAGGATTGGTTTTTATATCTTGAATATTAAGTCATCGTGGAGCCAGACCAGCTTCCCCGTAGGTCTCGCCGCTTATGATAGTTACCATCGCATTTTGAGTCTTTTCCTTCTAAAATATGTAGAGCTATTAAATGTGGTACAAACACCTCCATTTATCAGACTTGTGGTTCTACAAGGATGAGTATTGAATTGATTCATCAAGATTCTGGGATCCCTTCGACTCCCATACCTACTATAGTTAATGGTACCCCTTCGTCTCCTTCAACCACAATGGTTGTAGTACCGAAGGCACCTATCATCATTGTTGCCCATCCTATAGTGAATACTCAACCTATAGCCATGAACCCTTTTGGGTCTCTTGGCCATTCAACGAGCTATAATGTTCAGTCCATCATGATAGCCTCTAGTCCTTTTCCTATGGTATGTCAAATTTTACATCGCAGTTTTCAAACTCCATCCCAACCGCTGGCCCTAATGATAGCATTGGACTTGGGGGCACAACTCATCCTTATACTCCATTCTCATTTTGTGGCACTCATGTCCCTCAAACGACTCCTACCATGGGAGGCATTCGTTCTTTTAACCCCAGGTCTAATCATGTTGCTTCTGGATGGAGTAACCAACCTGGCGAACAAGCTTCTACTCAATTTACATACTTTACTCTCACCTCCTTAGTGAAAATTTCGACCAACATGGTTGGCATGAAGAATCCACCTTTATCCTCCGGATTCACACCCGTAGGAGGTCAGTTTCACACCTTGGGCAACCACCAACCCAGAGCCACTCCGGTTGGGGGTAGTTTTTATAACCCTCATCAGAACATTCCTACTGGAATGATTCACAACCAACCCCTTATGAATCATCTTGGACGAGGGTCTTACAATCCCGGAAAGGGCCATGGTGCTTACCAGAACCCTGGATGGGCCACAATTCCCCAACCATAATATTTCTAGGGAGCTTAGGGCCATATGTCGCAACCCCATATCCCTTTTTTGGCCATGCTCAATATGCCAGACTTTTCTAAGTTGATGAACGACCCTATGTGTCATGATCCTACATGGACCCCATTCCCACCAAGCTTCCTTCAGATATTCCAAAATTCGAAGGCAAGAATGGCGAGGATCCTGGTGATCACGTTACCACCTTTCACTTATGGTTCTCTTCGAATTCCCTTAATGACGATTCCATTCGGTTAATATTGTTTCAACCCACCCTCACGGGGGTTGCCGCGAAATGGTATATCGAACTACCTATGGGGGCATATGATACCTTTAGTCATATAGTTTTAGTCTTCCTTATCCACTTCCAATTGTTGGTTTGTTATGATGTTGGCCTAGAAATTTTGTCGACCTTACACCAGGACAAAGCCACTCATATCTCGAATCACATCTAGGAGTGGGGTAGACGGAAGAGTTTGATCAAGAGCTGCATACCCTTGGAATTCCTATTAGAATGGTTCCTAAAGTATCTACAACCTCCTATTTCGAAGGATGTTTCCACATCCAGGGTTACATCTGAGGAAGAAGCGATTTTCAAATCCCAGCAGTTAGATCTTATATTTTCTCAGTCTAGGATGTTATACAAAATTATTCCTAACGCACCGAGGTCAAACTATGACCCTAGACAAAATCCCGGGCCTCATGTCGATGGAATTGTAGGCACCGCCAATGTGAAATCCACAGAATCGATGACAAGCCATTTAAAAGAGCTATCTCTAAATCAGTCTGCAGGAGGGCCAACTTCGGTTGTGTCTTCCAATCCCACTGAGTCGGTGGATGTACATTCTGTAAAATCATCGATTGGCCCAAATGGTAACCAACAACCAAGTGAGAATAAGAAGAAAGGACGTAATAATAATCGTAAGGGTGAGAAGAATAATAAACCCAAGGACAATGGTAATAATGAGAGGACGAAAAATAATGATGGTGAGGGCAAGAAAGAAAGGTGTAAGGTGAAATTTCTCTGTAAGCTTTGTAGAGATGATCACCTTACTCATTTATACCCCAAACTTGCAGAAGCTGCGAGGATCTTATCTCTACCACCCGTCGTGCTGACGAATCCCTCGAGCTCCTCAAATGCTGTAAATGTGGCAAGTGGGAGTCAAAACCCACCGGCACAAGATGGTGTTCGTTTGTGCATCAATCTGGTCAATTCTTAGGTTAATGTAGCCACTTGATCTCATGATTACAGTTCTCCACAAAGTGTACCTGGTCTAAAATATCCTCTTCCTCCAGAGACACCCTTGCAGATTGAAAAAATAGACCCAACGCCTCGTATTCCGAAAGGAGTACTCAAGCGCTCTACCCACAATCCTAATTCTAGAGCCACCCATAATTACTCTATTGTTGAGGACCTGGGTCAAATCCCTTGTGCGATGTCAGACCTGAAGGTACTCCAGACGTGTCTTTCATAGAAGAATGCATTTCTATCTGTATTAGGAGCTCTAGATCCCAATGGCTCAAAATTTATCAAGTTTTACGTCACAGATGTGAAGCCTCTCTTGCCTTACCATGTGGCATTCCAAATCCACGTGGGTTACTCTAAGTATACCATCAAGCGTACTGTTGTTGATGAAGGAGTTGCAATATGTGTGATGTCCCTGGTTTTTTGGAAACCTCTCGCTCTCTGACTCTCTCTCAGTCTCTGACCATGTTGTCTGCTTTTGATGGTCGTTCCTTCCGCCCTCACGGTATTCTTCCTACCTTTCTGGTCTAGTTAGGTGGGAAGACGGTAGAGGTGGATGTCGAGGTGGTTGATGTGCCCCTCAATTATAACTCATTACTAGGACGCAATTGGACTTATGCTATTACTTTCACCGTATCGTCTGTCTTCCACACTCTTTGCTTTCCTCATGATGGGAGGATCGTGACGATCGACCAATTGTCCTTTGCATATGCTATCCCCGGTGCATCTGTTGGACCGTTGATCCCCATGGTGGACAATTCTCAGCTGATAACTGAGAATATTGGTGTCATAATGTATTCATCCCTTATGGGTACCTTTGACTTCATGGCACTGATTCACCATATTTACGCCATGTCCAGTGGGCCCGTTTCATTAGAGAGGTCTGTTCCTTTCCACACTTCCTATTTTAATGATTCTTGGACCCTACCTTCCTCGACTTCATCTTGTCAAGTTTAGTCACATGATAGAATGTCCATGCCACTATCGACAGTAGAGATAACATATCAAGCTTTTCTTGACTCTTCCGTCGATCCTGATCCTATTACCTAATAGATAGACAAGGAGGATCTTGTTCTTAAGATCATGTGGGACACCTCGTCGTCTTGTTCACATGACTTCCTCGATGATACTTTTCCCTCATATGAAGCTATCATCGAGGCCATGAATGGTTATGAAAAACCTTGGGATGACATGCATCATCTCTCTTATTTTCTTGCAGAGCTTGCTAGAATTGAACAAAATCACTTTCGATCTACTCAGAGTGAGATAGTCGGTCACGCTGTAGTTCCGCTTGATATGCATGGAATTTATGCTAAAGGAAATATGGAGAGTATATCCCCTACAATCGCGATCAATATCTCTCGTACCCCTGACAATATTGAAAATGTACACATCAGTGCAGATTGTTCGCCGGAAGAAATCCTGATCTACATTGAACTCTTCAAGGAATTTCAAGATGTATTCGCTTGTTCATATTCATAAGAGATGTCAGGAATCGACCCTCGAATTGTCTAACATGAGATTAAAACTTACCCGGATGCTAAGCCTGTTCGACAACATCTTAGATCTGTCAATCCCTAGAAGGCCCCCGCTATTAAGGCAGAGGTAGAGAAACTGCTTAATGCTAGCTTCATCTACCTGGTTCCCTTGACTGAATGGGTATCCAATCTCGTTCCTGTAAATAAGAAGCAAGGAACCATCCATGTATGAATGGATTATTGTGACTTGAACAAATCCTGTCCTAAAGACAACTTCCTGACACCTTTCATTGATAAGATTCTCAATGAGTGTGCGGGAAGAGAATTTTTTTCTTTCATGGACAAATTTTCAGGGTATAACCAAATTAAAATTAAACCCAAGGATCAACATAAGACGACATTTAATTGTCCTTGGGGTACTTTCACATACCGAAAGATGTCTTTCGACCTTAAAAACGCCGAAGAAACCTTCCAACGCGCTATGACCTTGGTATTCCATGATATTACGCATATAGTCGAAGCTTATCTTGACTATCTTGCTGCTCACTCTCGTAATAGAGTGGATCACCCTAAGTACATTCGGCTAGTTTTTAACAGAGGACGTCATTATCGAATCTGATTGAACCCTCATAAATGCATCTTTTGCGTTAGGTCTAGACGTCTTCTAGGATTTTTAGTCTCTGAGACTGGGATCATGGTAGATCCGTTAAATTTTGAAACAATACTTGAATTGCCTCCCCTGCGCACTATTCAACAACTTCAAGGTTTACAGGGGAAAGATAACTTTTTACGTCGGTTTATAGTAAACTATGCCAATAGTACTAAGAGTTTCATGTGTCTTTTGAAGAAGGACACCCCTTTTATCTGGGATAAGCGAGCCCAGTAATACTTCGATGCTTTGAAGAAAGCCTTGGTATCAATGCCTCTGTGGAAGTCTCTTGACTACAATAGAGATTACTTGCTTTATGTCGTCGCGTCTGAAGAGATGTTTGGTATGGTATTGGTTCAGGAGGATGATGAGCTCCACGAGCATGTCATCTACTATCTTAGTCGAAACTTAGTCGGTCCATAGCTCAAATACTCTCACGTTGAAAAGCTAGCTTTGGCTGTCGTTCATGCAGTACAAGGATTACACCATTATATATTGCTTTGAAAAACTACTGTGGTTGCCGATGTCAATCCATTTCAATATGTCCTTACCAGTCGTATCATAGGGGGAAAGTAGAATAAATGGATTGTCATTTTACAAGAATTCGATCTCGATTTTGCTTCTGTGAAATCCAAGAAATCACTAGTCTTTGCAGAGTTAATATCCAACTTCCCACGATTGGACAAGGATGTTATTCATGTTTATTCTTTTGTGGATGAACACATTTTCCTTGTCTCGTCGTCTGACCCCTAGTATGGAGACATTGTTCTCTATCTTCAAACTTGAAGTTCCCTCAACATCTCTCACGAGATGACCGACGATGTGTATGATACCAAGATAAGAATTACCTTATTGTTGGAGACACTCTGTATTGTCGAGGAATAGATAATATACTGCATCGTTGTTTAAATCACAAAGATGTCGAGTCAGTTCTAAACGATTTCCATAGTGGGGCTTGTGGTGGTCATCTATCCGGGCTTGCGACAACCCAAAAAATTTTGTGAGCCGGTTATTTCTGGTCGGCTATCTTTAAATATGGTGTTGAAGTGGTTAAGAAGTGTCACCCATTCTAGGTGCTCACTCGGAAAATGCACTCACATACAACCCCTCTCCATCCAGTCATTATTGTTAGTCCCTTCACCAAGGGGGGGTGAACTTTGTGTTTTGCAACCCAACTTCGGTTGGAGGGAATCAACACATTATTGTGGCCATAGACTACTTTAATAAGTGGGTCAAGGCCATGCATACGGTTAAATATGACGGGAAGATTGTTGCCTTCTTCGTATTCAATCAAATTATCACTAGGTTCGAAATCCCGAGTGAGATTTTCACTAATAATGGCCATCACTTTTAGAATGAAATGATGGAAGAGATAGCATCTAATATGGGGTTTAAGAATGGTAATTCTTCCCCTTACTACCCCCAGGAAAATGGACAGGTAGAGGACGTAAAAAATTCTCTCAAGACCATTTTGCATAAAACTGTCAGCCAGAGCAAATCTGACTGACATATCATGTTATATCCTGCACTTTGGGAATACTGAACCTCGGTCAAGACTGCCACTGGTTTTTCTCCTTTCTAGTTAGTACGTGGTGTGGAGTCGATCTTACCTATTGAATACGAAATCCCTTCTGTTAGATTGGCAGTTGCACTCCTACCTGACACTTCTTATCTTGAGCGGTGTCTCGTGCACATAGAGAGCTTTGACGAGCAACGTCGAGACACCTCTACAGTTATCAAAGAAAATAAAAGACGTAGCAAGGTCCAATACAATAATTTTGTCTATCCTCGGTTGTACGCTGAGGGTTACTTGGTAATTTTATATGATCAATCCAAAGAACCACTAAGAGCAGGCAAGTTCAAACACATGTGGCATGGTCCCTATATCGTGCGACGTGTCTTAGAAAAAGGAGACTATGGATTAGAATATTATGAAGGGAACATGTTGGATGAGCCCAGGAATGGGCTCTACTTGAAAATGTATTATGCTTAATCCCCAAGCTTGGGCGCAACTCTTTGTATACTAATGTAATTTAGTGTATATATCCTTTCCCTTTATTTTTTGTCTTCAAATTGCTTATCGGGTTTTCCCTTGGTTGGTAGATGTCAACAGAGTCTTCGGTCTACTTAGGATTCACAGACAGAGCCAGTCATCATACACGGAACTTGGATTCCACCGCTTGGGTTTTTTAATCACCTGAGGGTCTATTGGTGTCTTCAGGTGGCATATGCCTAGGGCCATCCACGAATAATGTGGCCGAATATACCGTCGTTATATAACTTTTGTGCGATGCCATTTCACATGGTATTCACTCTTTGGAGGTTCGCCTGGATTCCCAGTTAGTAGTATGTCAATTGAACAACAGTTACTGTGTGTGTGACCCTACGTTACTCCGACGATTTCTATGGGTACGCCTTTTAGAACGACAATTTGATTTTATTACTTATCATCACATACCTCAGAGTTCTAATTATGTATCCGATGCATATGCTAATTTCTTTTTAGATTGGAATTTGTCACATAAATAAAGAAAATAAAACATTCTCATCAATGTACACATTGTAACATAAGTCAAGCCGAAGAACCATGTATTTATATATATTTCAAAAAATATGATGTTTATAGTACAAAATTGGGGCTAACACCCTCAATACACATATACAACTGATAATACAAATCCATGACATCTATGCCCATGGCGCCGGATGTGTGCCATGATAACAAACTACGGTGTTTGCGAGACGTCGAAAGAGTCGCACCCAATCTCTGGGCACACCTATCACCTATCGCTGCATAGCCTCCGATAGATCCTCCACCTGAGCCATCAAAATCCTTTGTGTCAAACGAGACAGGTTTCCCTGCATGTTTTGAAGGACTCTCTCTGCTTCTCCTCCTGCCGCCTCATCTTTCCGGTGCCTCCAAAGATGTCATGGAAGCTCGTTTGGCCGTCGTGGACCTACGTTTGCGTCACATACGTGTCTAATTAGTACTTAAACATCATCCAAAAATATTTTTGTTTTCCTATACAAAAAAAAAAGAAAAATGTTTTAAAAACACTTTGACATGCCTATGTCCACGTAGGCGGTCCCTGGTAGTAATGGCATGTCAGGGTCCTCTCTAAATTCAATCCCTACATAGGGGTAGTGATCCAGATAAATGACTTGTCGTCTCCAATAGTAAAAGAAATCATCGTTGTAGGGTGTGGGCACCCTACCTCCCCCCTGTCGTATCATCACCTCGGTCCACTATGCCATGGATGGATCATGAGGTCCTTGCGGAATAGTCTAAACTCTAGGTCTCAAATGTGGAACCCACTCGAAGAAAAAGATAGATAAGATGGAAGCAAACCCGAGGTTCCTCTTACCGCCCTATTTGCATTATGTCAACTAGATCTTCATGTTAGCCAATAATGAGGTGCACCCGTCGTAAACCGTGGGTCTCAAAGACTCTACGGAGTAGAACATAAGAGACCTCGATGCCTGATGCAATGAGGCCGATGCTGTGATCCGTGTCAAAACTAGGACAACAATCTTTAGGCTTATATTGTTTATCACTCGGATGGGGAGTTGACTCTCGACCTTCTCGGTCCCTGAAATGCAGTGAGCGTCTATGTATTCTTATATCTTCATACCGCTCCCAGCTCCATGGGCTTTGAGTTTGACCACATCACCCCAAGGAGACAACCCCATCAAGAAATAAATATCCTCGACTTCAATCCTTAATGGTTTCCCATCAAGGTTGAAGCTCTCACTGTCTGGATCCCAGTAATCCACGAGAAACTATAGCAACCTCACTTGGGCCCTCATCCCTTTGAGTGCCCAAAACTTATACAAACCGCATATTTTCAAGGCCATTTGGGCACCCAAATCTCTTTCCACAACAACATCTACCTCCTCATGTTCCCTTTCCCTCCACTCTAGCACCATCCTGCAAGAGAAACATCACCTTTTGAGTTAGCAATCATCAAAAATATTGTTTATTGACATATACGCGGCCTGCAACATTCACAATCACGTATAGGGATGAGTATATGTTGGTTGCCTTTTAGACAACCGCGTATAATCACGTGTATACGCGACCTGGTGAATGGTAGCCCGCGTACACCCAAACTTTTAATTTGCGCCCTAAATAACTTAAAAATTCAAACCTAAATATAAAATGCAATCCACTAGAAAGAAAGAAGAGGGGGAGAGGAATTACCTGGTCCAGGCAGTCACTGATTTCGTCACTCGTAGCTCCCACAATCACTAGTTGAATATTGGAGGCAATTTGGTCCAAAATCTACTATTTGGGTAAAAACGTCAAATGACATAGTAAAATTTGGTTTTTGTTACTATTTATAGCAATTTTTACCCACTTTTTCATAGTTTCGGATAATATCTTCGCCTAATGGACTAATACAACAGTGGATTGAGGTGGTTTTTGTAGTTTTGTCTAGGGATTCTTGTGGTTTTCAACGTTTTGTCGACCGTTCATAACTTTAAATAGGTATTATCGCTACCCAACATATAGGATAGGTATCCATTCCATCATGCACACTTGCATCATCCTATAACACATAACTTTTATCTGCTACTAGAAGTGTCGTTATCAAATGGTAGAGACTTACCAAACATGGGTACCCTAGTTAGACCCTCTGCTTCATTCAGTGCCCATGCAAAGATTTTTTTCCGTAGGATCGAAAGTTCCTTATAGATAATACATGACTTTATGTTGAACCCCATTTCTCACTCATAAGCATGCTGACCTATACCTAGAGCATTCCCAGGCAAACTTGATTTAAGCTCTTTTCCGACTCGTTTTCAAAAAGCGAAAATATTGCCGAGTGAACTTGTCTCTTTCACACTCGTAAATTGGATTTGAAAGGATGTCTATTTGGTACAATTTTATCCCTTTTTCAAACCAAGTAGACTAAGATTATGAAAAAACACATTTTTTGGCGTTAAGTTGTGATTTCATCTCATGCCCTTGCTTGCAATATTGAGCCTATTGTTGGTTCTCGATTTGCGTTATAAACTGTTTTCCTCAACAGTTTTTTATCCTCAACCAAGCAGAGCCTTGTTTATATCCTTCGCAGCTTGACACCTTATACCTAGGAGGGAACATTCCCCCGAGTGTCCATATCCCACATGCACCTCCTTTCATTGATCATAGGTATCTTCCACTGCTAGAACTAGTTTTTCTTACTTGCGACACTCGTTTCCTCCTCTGTATCATAACATTCATTTGACTATGAAGAAACAAAAAAAATATGGGTGGGAAGGGAGTATTATCTTATATTGGCAGCAGTCCTGTCTCCTTTAAACATAACACAAAATTTTTGAGTCCACTTGTCATCATAATTTTGGGTTTAGCATGATCTTAGGAAGTTGAGCTCGTTACATAGAGTTTACTCCCTCGACTGGTTACTATTCCAGTCCCTATGGAGAGTTTGATTGATGCCTCCTACATCTCATGGTTTCATTATTGAGTCTATGCTTCTGGATTCTTCCATATGTCTCATGCTCTTTTTCAAAGGATGTCTATCAACCTGTGTCGGTCATTCCTCGGAACTCTTGACTTTGCATGTTGGCCATACCCTCAGTTTGTCTTAGAATCACATGAAGTTGTAGTCCTATTGTGTATCCTGGTTCCAGTTTCCTCATTGGTAGGTAACCTTGAATCCAACAGTCGACATTTCATCATTGGTCGTTGACTGGGTGGTTTCCCTTGTGTTTGACGACAAGACATATATTCACACATTGGGATTCATGCAGTGTCTTGAATTCCATTAGCCTTATTGGTGATTTCTTCACCTTTGTCAGCAGTTTTCCTCATTGGATGTTATTCATAGGGTATTTTTTATGTGCCGCTTGCACCTGGCACACATGAAAGACGCACAGGGTCGTTGGTTCGTAAAGATGTTCTTCATTTGATTTCCTCCAAATAATCAAGCTCCTTCTTTGTACCTCGTGTTGAATGATGAGAGATACCTTAATTCTCTCCTTTCAGCGGGTCTCCTTCCATCGACTTCAGCTCATCTATTCTGGAGACAAGACCTAAATTCCTATGAGTACCTAGAGGCTTGCATTCATTAGTGGCAAGTTCTCTCACCATCAACAATTGGGAATACATCAATGTCTCCCGATTGATGGATTCTTCAAGTGTTCAACCTAGACTCCTTTATTCACAGTTGTAAGAATGTACTTAATGCCTTGTCACCTACTTTCATCATCAGTAGGATGTCTCACATTTTTTAATGGTATACCTCAATGACCGGTAATTAAATGAAGTCTCATTGCGTTCAACCTCAACTCCTTTATTCATATAATGTAGACTTTCACCTTTGGCAGATTGTGTAGAAGACTTGAATACATCAGTTTATAGTCACATCTTTCTTGAGTTGTTGCTACCCTTTCATTGGAACAGTACCTGTGTGACTTCAGTGTCGATCATGGGAGATTAGATTGTACTCCATGGTATATAGACATCTTTAGATTTTAAGATTGGTTTTACTGGGCCTTGTTCGTGATTATGACAACCTTTGGCATGTAACCACATTTGTATTTTCCTATTCATAGCCATGTACAATTGTTTGGTATATTTTCACATGGATCTATAGTGTAATTCAAATTGATAGCCATGTATGCAAAGTCAATACAGATTGTAATGTGCAACTATTTCTTCTAGCTGGGTCCCCATCACTCTACTTCTGGGTTTTTATAATGTATTTCAGCCATCGCATATACTCCTCTGACCTCACACATTATGGGGCATATATTATAGCAATATTTGCCTCACCCCATGCAATCTTGCACAGAGGGCCTTTTTCCATTTCCCTATGCATACTTGAAGTCCCTTTTTGCAAATCCCAGAGCTAAAAACACGATTTTCCCACATATACGCGCCCTGCCTATATTACAACATGTGTATACGCAAGTTGCACCACTACAACCTGTGTACATCGGGAAATGTGCCCCAAATTAAAAAAAATGGTGTCGGATTTCCATGTCACGTCACGAGATCAATGATCCTTGGCCTTCCATACACTGGAAACGTTCTAACTCAGCCCTTCAGTTCCACTTGAAGGCTATAAATGGGCCAAATCCGAGCTATGGAAAAGAGGAGAAAGAATTAAACTTTGAGAGCAAAGTTACTCTGGAGAAATTATTCACTTCACATTGAGCCTACATCCCTTTGTCCTTTAAGTCTGAACACATTGTTCAACCCACAATATCTTCCCTTATTCATTGAGAACTTATTTGTCTCTCTTATATGAGCTTGCCTTTGGTGGAGGACTGAAGTGGTGGAGGCCCAGGTGGAAGGAACTTAGTTTCTTGGTTTTGAACCGTGCTGACACAAAAGTTTGTAACTCATTCACTTATGTTGATTACATCTTAAGAGAAATACTCTTTTCTCATCCAATAATTATCTCAAAAATATTTGATTTATTATTCCATGGGTGTATTTGTTATGAATGTTGATGGATTATGCTATTGAATGTGCTAACATAATATATTATCACCATATGCTTGTGTTGCTTGGTTGTTGAGGACTAGTTGTAGGTATATTGCTTTGGGTCAAGGGCTCAAAGGTGGACTTCATCGAGCGTTCGGAAGAGGCAGGCCTTTTATCTTGTCTTTTTATCATATTTTCTTATATAGCATACTTGAGATTAGAGTTGATTTCTGCAGTCATTTCCGTCTGTTGTGGTTTACCCCTAGCCATAGAGAGATTTTCCTCGTAACAATTGGACATCCCTCTGGTGGTTCCATATTTCTCGCACTTTTTGGTGAACCTGTAAGGTAACATGTTCGAGTCTTTACAAAAAATGAGGATTAATGTGACAAGCGTGGAATGTGGGTAGAGGTCACAATTAGGAGGAAATTGGGAAGTGATAGAAAAAAAAAACAAGAATGATAATAATCCCTTGTAATAATGCACTTTTTGGGAAAAGTATCGCATGACACCTAAATGGGAATGTTCTTGACAAAACCCATGTTTTGGATTTTTGAGATTCGCCATTATATGTTCGCAAGTGATCCCGCAAAATCACCTCTATGATTCCTATGTATTTCCTGTAATAATTGTCTGTCAGTAACTCTGCAAATTTCCTGTAATAACTGCCCATCGGTTTTGACTTGCATTGACCGCCAAGTGTTGAGTGCCAAAGGAAGGGTAAGATAGTTAATTCATCATCTTGAGGAATCCATTAAATAGCTCCAAGTGGAATTTCTCCTTGTGACCAAGGGGAAGTATCTCAACCATCAATTCTTATAATAATTGGTAAAACTTGTAATAACCAGTAAAACATGATCAATTCCTATAATAGTTGATTGATAGGAAATTGTTTGAAAACATAGATTTAATTATCATTTACAATAAAATCTAAAAGTTTTATTCTAAAAGACAACTTATTACCTTGTTTGTGCACATTATGTCATTAACTAGATGAAAATGGGAAAAAAGAAGAGTTTTTGGTCAAATAGTGGAGGTGAATGGGATGGATTGGAATGATAAAAAGAGTCAAAAGTGACACTCAACATCTCCCCCAAACATAGGTTTTTTCATGTCCTCGTGCAATTAGATCCGAGACAATTGTTGTTCAAAAATTTTAAAACTGTGTTTTTTACTCCTTAGTTGTCTTTTGGTTCAACAGTGAATACAAAAGATCCTTTATCTTTGGAATTATGTTTTTTAAGCTTGTTAGACAATTTCTTGTTTTTCTGAATAATCTTCATGGGTTCTGATAGTTTCTTTTGATATTGAGTATTCACCTCTAACTACCAAATGTGAGAAGAGCTTATATTGTCCAAAAGGTTCTATATCTCTCTTCCATTTCATGTTACTGTAGTTAATTTTATAATTCTCAATTCTATCCATTTTTCATAAAAATACATAGAATAAAGTATGTTAGGACACCTACATGATGATGCTTACAAATAAATCACACTCACCCTCAGTACTTGGTGTTCTTTCATTCTTATCTTTTTCTATAATCTAGAGAAGATTTTGATGTGGTATTGCGTTTATAATTGGAAGAGAGAAATATTCAAAAGAGTAAGATAATGACATTTGGATGAACAATGAACTTGGACTATAGGTTATAAGACTTTTCCATCATAGAATCTCATCAACATCAATAAATTTTATTAGCTCCAAAAATAAAATAACTTTCACTCTAAAGGGTTACACATGTAAAAACGTGTTGCACCAGACTCACCCAAATTCTTGTAATAGACTTTTTGTCCAAGCATTATCTCACAAACTATAAATCATTTTTCTACACAATTTGGTGAGGTTGTTTAGATCACTCTTATGCTCCCGCTCACCAAAAATTGGAGTCAATGGATGCACAAATTTCGAGAAAAAAGGAAAAATGGTGGAAGTTGATGGTGGCTAGTTTCTTGAAAAATATAAATTGGGTTTGCTTGAAATTTACTGTATTTATTCATTATACCTGGATACATTTATGGTTCAAATTTTGTGACCAACGGGTTCACATTTTGAGAGATATCAACAGATCAATTTCTTCTATGTTTATGGAAAAATGACAATTTTTTTTAATGCTTCATACATGAATTTTTCTTTGTGAAAAAGAAAACCCACAAAGTGAAATTTTTCTTGTTGATATGTATTTTTGTCACCTTGCATATTTTCTCAGGAATTTATACTTTCGCTTGAGTTCTTAATATTATTTCTTGATATTATCCATTTTTCTCTTAACCATTTCATTTTATTCCTTAATGCTCCTATCTAACACTTCTAGGTCTTCAATGGTTCTCTTAAGTTTACCTATTTTGTTTCTTTTGTAACTTGAAATTTAGAATAGAAACAATAGGTTCCTTAAGGGTTACTTGTATTTCATCAAACTATTTTCCTTCAAATATTGTTTGTTCTTCAAAAACTGGTTGTTCTTCAAATTTCTGTTCGACTGATCTTTGTGCCCATTTTTCTTGAATTTCTTTGTATTTCTTGGACATCCCTCTGGTGTTGCCATCTTTCTCGCATTGTTTGGTGAATATGTTAGGTAACAAGTTCGGGTCTTTAGAACAAATTAGGATTAATGTGGAAAGCGTGTAATGTGGGTGGAGGTTACGATTAGTAGGAAATTGGGAAGTGATAGAAAAAAAACAAGACTGATAATAATCCCTTGTAATAATGCACTTTTTGCGAAAATTGTTGATTGTCACCTAAATGGGCATGTTCTTGATAATACCCATGTTCTATATTATCAAGATTCACCATTATATGTTCGCAAATGATCCCGTAAAATCACCTATGTGATTCCTGTGTATTTCTTGTAATAATCGTATGCCAGTAACTCTGCAAATTTCCAGTAATAACTGCCCACCGGTTTTGACTTGCGTTGAACGCCACATGTTGAGTTCCATAGGAAGGGTAAGATAGGTAATTCATCATCTTGAGGAATCCATGAAACAACTCCAAGTGGAATTTCTCCTTGTGATTGAGGGGAAGTATCTCAACCATCAATTCTTATAATAATTGGTAAAACCTGTAATAACTGGTAAAACATGGTCAATTCCTGTAATAGTTGATTTATAGGAAATTGTTTGCAAAAATAGATTTAATTATCATTTACAATAAATTATAAAAAAATTATTCCAAAAGACAACGTATTACCTTGTTTGTGCACATTATGCCATTAATTATATGAAAATGGGCAAAAATAAGAGTTTTTGGTCAAATAGTGGAGGTGAACGAGCTGGATTGGAATGATAAAAAGAGTAAAAAATGGAACTCAATATCTCCCCCAAATATAGGATTTTTCATGTCCTCGTGCAATTAGATCTGAGACAATTGTTGTTCAAAAATTTCAAAACTGTGTTTTTCACTCAACTATCTTATGGTTCAACAATGAATATAGAAGATCCTTTATATTTGGACTTTTTCTTTTTAATCATGCTAGACAATTTCTTGTTTTGTTGGATAATCTTCATGTTTTCTGATAGTTTCTTTTGATATTGAGTATTCACCTCTAACTACCAAATCTGAGAAGGGCTTACATTGTCCAAAAGGTTCTATATCTCTCTTCCATTTCATCTTTCTGTAGTTAATTTTTATAATTCTCAATTCTATCCATTTTTCATGCAAATACATAGAATACAATCTGTTAGGACACCTACATGATGATGCTTACAAATAAATCCCACTCACCCTCATTACTTGATGTTCTTTCATTCTTATATTTTTCTATAATCTAGACAAGATTTTGATGTGGTATTGCTTTTCTAATTAGAAGAGAGAAATATTCAAAAGAGTCAGATAATGAGATTTGTATGAACAATGAATTTGGACTACAGGTTATAAGACTTGTCCATCATAGAAGCTCATCAACATCAATAAATTGTATCAGATCCAAAAATAGAATAACTTTCATTGTGAAGGATTACACATGTAAAAACATGTTGCACCAGAGTCACCCAAATTATCGTAATAGATTTTTTGTCCAAGCATTATCTTAGAGACTATAAATATTTTTTCTACAAAATTTGGTGAGGTTGTTTATATCACCCGTATTCTTCCGCTCACCAAAAATTGGAGTCAATGGATGCACAAATTTTGAGAAAAAGGAAAAATTGTAGAAGGTGACGGTGGCCAGTTTCTTGAAAAATATAAATTGGATTTCCTTGAAATTTATTGTATTTATTCATCATACATGGATACATTTATGGTCCAAATTTTGTGGCCAACAATTTCACGGTTTGAGAGATATCAATAGATCAATTTCTACTTTGTTTGTGGAAAAATGACAAATTTTGTTTTAATGCTTCATACAAGAATTTTTCCGTGTGAAAAAGAAAACCCATAAAGTGAAATTTTTCTTGTTGATCTGTATTTTTGTCACCTTGCATATTTTCTTAGGAATTTGTACTTTCTCTTGAGTTCTTAATATTGTTTCCCGATCTTATCCATTTTTCTCTTAACCATTTCATTTTATGCCTTAATGCGCCTATCTAACACTTCTATCTCTTCAATGGTTCTATTAAGTTTACTGATATTTTTTCTTTTGTAACTTGAAAGTTAGAATAGAAACAATAGGTTCCTCAAGGGTTGCTTGTATTTCATCAACCTAGTTTCCTTCAAATATTGTTTGTTCTTGAAAAAATGGTCGTTCTTCAAATGTTTGTTCTATTGATATTTGTGCTCATTTTCTTGAATTTCTTTATATTTCTTGGACATCCCTCTGGTGGTGCCATTTTTCTCGCATTGTTTGATGAATCTGTTAGGTAACAAGTTCGAGTCTTTACAACAAATCAAGATTAATGTGGCAAGTGTGGAATGTGGGCGGAGGTTACGATTAGGAGGAAATTGGGAAGTGATTAAAAAACAAAAAAAAAAAAACTGATAATAATCCCTTGTAATAATGCACTTTTGGGAAAACTATCAATTTTCACCTAAACGAGCATGTTCTCCATAAAACCCATGTTCTATATTTTCGATATTCGTCATTATATGTTCGCAAATGATCCTGCAAAATCACCTCTGTGATTCCTGTGTATTTCCTGTAATAACTATCTGCCAGTAACTCTGCAAATTTCCTATAATAACTGCCTGGCGGTTTTGACTTGCGTTGACCGCTAGGTGTTGAGTGCCATAGGAAGGGTAAGATAGGTAATTCATCATCTTGAGGCATCCATAAAATAGCTCCAAGTTAAATTTCTCCTTGTGACTGAGGGGAAGTATCTCAACCATCAATTCTTATAATAATTGTTAAACTTGTAATAACTGGTAAAACAAGGTCAATTCATGTAATAGTTGATTTATAGGAAATTGTTTGCAAAAATAGATTTAATTATTAATTACAATAAAATCTAAAAGTTTTATTCCAAAAGAAAACTTATTACCTTGTTTGTGCACATTATGTCATTAACTAGATGAAAATGGGCAAAAAGAAGAGCTTTTGGTCAAATAGTGGAGGTGAACAGGCTGGATTGGAATGATAAAAAGAGTAAAAAATGGCACTCAACATCTCCCCCAAATAGAGGTTTTTTCATGTCCTCGTGCAATTAGATCTGAGATAATTGTTGTTCAAAAATTTTAAAACTGTGTTTTTTACTCCTTAGTTGTCTTCTGGTTCAACAGGGAATACATAAGATCCTTTATCTTTGGACTTATGTTTTTTAAGCCTGCTAGACAATCTCTTGTTTTGCTGAATAATCTTCATGTTTTCTGATAGTTTCTTTTGATATTGAGTATTCACCTCTAACTACCAAATCTGAGAAGAGATTACATTGTCCAAAAGGTTCTATATCTCTCTTCCATTTCGTCTTTCTGTAGTTAATATTATAATTCTCAATTCTATCCATTTTTCATGCAAATACATAGAATAAAATATGTTAGGACACCTACTATTACACATCAAAATTACTCACTTCAATGATGACCCATTGTCATCTTTACAAGTGTC
>SNQJ01S0052279.1:36865-74858 GCA_010110895.2 Picea sitchensis | reverse complement strand
CCGTTAAAGGTAGAATGGTCGGGGGGGTCCAGAGTCTCGTCTTAGCCATAGATCTAAGCGTCGATAACTTAGTCGTAGATCTATGTGCGATATTTAATTTCTTGGCGCGATTCAATATGTGCAACAAAAACTTAGGTTTAATGCCTTTTGTAGGTTTTGCGCTACTTCTCATGATTTTTTTCACCTTAGGGGTTAAGAAAAACACTTCCATATCAAAGTCATAAGTCTTCATCAAACATCATGCATGTTTTATTGAAATAGAATTGACTAACCTACATTCTAGCCTACTCACCTATGACATTTAGCCCAGATTAAACTGTTGGACTAAGAGATTACTCTACCTTAGGGTTATTTGACCAAGATTAAATAGTTTTATCAAATTTATTCACTAACTAACCTAAATACCTGGTTAAGATTAAACAGTTCAACCAATCTTATTCACTAGACCTATCAACATAAATTCAAAAAGTCTTAACCATGATTAAACTGTATGGATTTAAGTCATTTTCATTTCATGGAGATTTTATCCATTTTCTTTTATGCCCTCTTTTATTCTCTTTTTTTTTTTCTTTTCTTTTTTCTTTTTTCTTTCTTTTCTTTTGAAAATAATTTGCATGAATGAAATATTATTGGCAAGATAACATGCATCAATAGTGAAAATTTTCCAGTCACCAGATGATCCTATAAATTATAGGGTTATAACAACAGGACCTTCTGAAGAGCTTGGAGATCAAGATCAGCCTCGATCGATCAAGGACAAACGTCATTAAATGTACTTATACTCCTTTCTTCTTCTTCTTTGACTAGTTTATCTTTGTTAGAAGGAATGTCAGTGTCCAACATTAGCACCTTTCTATCTTGGTTATATGGGTATAGGATCCAAGAGGAAGTTCACATGTTCGCAGGGTGATTTTCCTGTAACAGAAATTGGCGACTCCATTGGGGAACTAAACTTTCAATTTTTGTTTCCTTCTTTAGTACTTTTCTTGGCCTTTTCTCACATTCAAATCTTATTCACTGTATGTTTCTGGTTCTTAGATGTGTTATTGGCTTTTGGATTCATCCCATACACACTGAATTTCAGAGTTTTCTTGAGTTTTTTTATTTCTGGGAAAATTTATTTTTATCTCAGAGGCTAGCGCTCCCATGCCTTTACATCCAGAGCGCTAGCACTCCCTTGCAGGATCCCACAGAGAGCTGCAACGCTCTAGTGTCCTTGACACCAGAGCACTGGTCTTTTTTTGCTAAAAATTCTTTAAGAATCCATCTCTGAGTGTAATTTTTACTGATTCATCTGCTCAAGACTGCCACTATCTCAATGTATCTTTAGTTCAGCCTCCAACCTTTTGATTTCTAAGAATTTTATGATGTTTTGTTTGGATTTTTGACATCTCTCTTCCTTTCTTTGAGTCACTCTTCTTCTTTGAGATTTGGAGTCTATCTACTGTTTTCTCATTTATCTGATTGTCTGAAAGTTGTTATAAGGAAATTCAAAGATCTGTGTATGGTTCCATTTGATCTTTGAGGTCATTTCTCCCAAGAAATTCCTTCTGGTTGAGTTTTTTGGTTTTATTTTTGCAAGTTTGGTTTTATTTTTTGCTTCTTACTTGATCACGGTGAGAGTGTGTTTTTGTTTATGTGAAGTTTGCTTCTGATTGCTTAAATCTCACAGATCTTGAAGTCTGATTGACATAGGAAGCTTTACATCAAGCTGATTATCATTCACATTTAAACAAAAGGATATATTTTCACAATTGGTTTTATGATATTAGAACCATTTTATGAATATTTTAGCATTATGTTGGATTCTTGATTGAGAACGATTGCATGAGGTTACTGTATCTTAGTGTTTGACAGTGAAAGGAAAATTCCTTCTCCTTCCCTTAAATATAAATTCATTGAAATAAAAGAATGATTATCATTTCTTATGCATTTTTTGGGAATTGAGTCAAAATATCATCAATTTCACTCTCATTCACCTCTAAGTAAAGAACAACCACAAAATCAATGTTAATTAAAATTGATCTAGAACTTTTTGTTTTTAGAATATTCCACCAACATTATAATAGGATTAGCGCTTTGGATTAGGCTGTGAATACAACTCTCCAAATCACTCAAAAAAAACATTAGCATCTTGCTATAGGGAGATAAAATATAATTTTTGTATAAGCTTTCTAGGATCCCCCTCTCACACAAGGTTTACACACAAGGCCGTGTTCAGGAGAGATACAGAGATTATCCCTCCGTGGTTCAACCGTTCGTAGTAGTCAGATCGCATATTGGGGGTTATTCTTGAGGTTTAACTGTCTTCATTTGGTCTCGGTGCTTCGTGAATTCTGAATCCATTCAGGGTCCTCTAGAGTTCTACCGGTCCACTTGTCCTCGGTTATCTTGAAGGATTTCAGACTTGTTATCCCGCCCATACGTTCAGACTGGACTGTCAATTGTATCTGCCTGGGGGATGAATGTAATTTGGTTTCCTTAGTAGCCATAATATTTAGGGTCTTCAGACAAGGTGACGCTGAAGGGAATTCTTTGTTGTACTTGGAACAAACAATGGTCAAACTCACTTAGGCTCCTTGGAGGGTAAATCCACAATTACTGTGTGGATGCTTGCACCAAGGTGTAAGTCCATTAAGTAGGTCACCATCGTAACTATTCCACCCGCTCATATCCTATCCCCTTTTTGACTTTATCACGCGATGTTGGATTTCATCACCAACTAGTACGGTCATCGAGAGAAGGTTTTGTTTGCTTGGTTTGATTCCTAGACTTCTTAGTATATGATGTTTCTTTTCTTTAGTCGGCCATAGATTTCTTTTTTCATTCATTACTTAGCGCAAGCAACATCGACCTCCGTCGTTAACGTAGGATGCAAGGGTTACCCACAGAAGATTTGGAGGGTTATCTATCTTTGCTTTCCAACTCTTTGGAAGGCCCTCGTGAGGCTCATAATGAAATAGGTTCTGAGGTTGGAAGAACAGACTCTTTGGAACAATTCCGAATTGTTTCCGATTCTTTGGAAGCTTTTTGACTTCCCATAAATACATGTTTGAGTATTATATGAGATCTGCGTCTACTTCAGGTGAACTCATCTGGAGAAGTTGTTGTTATTGATGATACTGAGATACCCACCAGACCTAACATAGGATCTGGAGTAGAGGATCCACTTTTCCAAAGTGAATCATTTAGGACCCCGATTCATACTGTTGGAACCTCTGGTTTTGGTTCTATCCCTTTAACAGTACGTGATCTGTACGATAACCTAGGAGCGAGTCCTGATCGACCTATGGCATCACAAGTGCCTAGGATGTCTGTTAGTTACACGGTACCTTTAGACCACTTTACTGGTACAACCATTAATTTCATCACCGTTGCAGACCAATTGTTGATTGGTTCTCACTCGAACCCTACTATCCAGATGGTGCATTCTACTATCCCTGCCAGTAATGTGACACCACTCCAAGCTCCAATTGGAACACCACTTATACCAAATCCATAACTTCCCCCTGGGTACAGAGCTATGAATCCTTCCATTTCTAACACTGCTCAGGTTACACGCGAAGTTTCTGGACTTTTTGTTCCTCCTAGATATAACATCACTGTTGGTTATATACCTACACCTTTATTTGGAGGAGCTGGTCTTGGTGTCTCTAATCCAATTGGAGACATCGATCATTCATTCACTTATGGTTTCCAAATTCCCATCGACACTCAACCTCTCGCTCGGGGGCAACCTCCATTTGGGGGTCAAACTCAAATTGGGACACAACTTCAACTTGGGGGGCAACCTCAGGCTGGATTTCATCACCCATTGTATGGACAGAATGCACCTGCAACACAAAATCCTTGGAACATTCCTTTCCCAGGAAATCCACAATTCTCTGGGGGACAACATCCTCAAGGACAATAACAACCTTATATTTCCCATAGGACTAATGTGTATCCTCCTCATGGACAAAATTTTTACCTCGCTTATGGGAAAACAAATCATCTGACTTGCAATCCTCAGAACCCATCGGGTTATCCTCCACTTGCAAATGCTTCTCAACCATCATCAAATTCTATTTATCCTGGTCAACAACAATCGTATATAGGAGGACCTACTGGATACAATTATCCATCTAACCCAGTTTATGGTCCTACTGTTATCCCTATGCCACACCAATATCACCCTCAGGTTAACCACCAGTTACCTTTCCTGGCAACTCTGGATCTCCCATACTTGTCTCGGTTGACCAATGATCCTATACTACATTCTCCTTTTTGGTCAATGATTCCTGCTAAATTACCTTATGGTATTCCAAAGTTTGATGGTAAACCTAGAGAAGACCCAAATAACCATGTGATGACTTTCCATTTATGGCGTTCATCAAACTCCTTAATGGATGATTCTATATGTTTACGTCTTTTCCAACGAACACTTACGAGCTCAGCAGCCGAGTGGTATATTGAAATTCAACGTGGTTCTTTCCAAGATTTCAACTCCCTTTCCATGTCCTTTCTCATGCACTTTCAACTACCCATCCATTATGAGACAGGTACCAAAATCTTGACCTCCCTTCGTCAGAACAATGTCATGCATATCTCTGATCACATTCATGAGTGGAGATGACGATGAAGGTTGATCAAAGTAATAATTCCTGACCAATTATTGGCAGAGTGGTTCACTAAATCACTTTTACCCCCGATTGCTCGCGATGTCCCTATGGGTAGTGTAGTCACCGAGGAAGAAGCCATTGCTCTGGTTCAGTACTTAGATTTGGTTTATTCACAGTCTAGTACTTTGTATGAGTTGATCCCAAATGTTACTCGTGCCACTACTGATCTGTCTAAACCTTCATCCACATCACATGCGGATGGAGTTATCGGCTCCGTTAAAACCCAATCTACTTCATAGTCGACTAGAACTCCAAATCGATCCGCTTCAGAACCCACTCCCAGTTCGACCTCACTCTCCTCTACCTCCCCTCCAACTCAAGTCTCTGAGGTGAATGCAGTTCAATCTACTCCTTCACAACAATCCAGAGGTAAGAAGAAGGCAAAGAATAAACCCAAGAAGAATAACACTAATGAACAACACAAAACTCAAACTCTACCACCTGCTACCGAAAAACAACCATAGCAGAAGCCGAAATTCCCATGTCTTATTTGTAGTGATGATCACTACACTCAAGATTGTCCACATCACGATGAAGTGACAAAACTTTTCAAAGGATATTCACAACCTGTCGTGCTTACACAACCTTTTCCTCAGAAGCAATCTATGGTTGCTCAAACCCCCTCTCCAGGGTGCAGTTCCACCAACCCTTCTAACAATGAAGCCTCAACGAGTGCTCATATTTATATGTTCAATGGAATTGATTTAACCACTCACTCTACGACATACAACACTCCAGCTAAGCCTAACAAAGAAAAGGTCACTAATGGTTCTTTACCGGATCGATCCCCTGCGTCTGTTAGTACTCCTTCTGTTAGTCCACCATCTGGATCACTTTAGATAGAGAATATTTCTTTCGACTCAATAATATTCCCTCCCAAGAGCACCATCCGTAAATCTACTTTTAATCCTAGTTCGTGTGCTGCTCAAAACTACAACATTGTTGAAAATTTGGCTCAAGCACCATGTGTTATGTCTGCGTTGGAAGTTCTACATCACTTCCCGAGTCAACGTAGAACGCTCTTGGTTTCTATTGACACCTTTGATCATGAGTCGTCCAACAATATCACGTTTAACCTGGACAATTTTAAGTCACGGTTTTCTCACCAACTTGCTTTTCAATTAGATGTTGTTGTTCATAACCAACACATTCACTGCACTATATTGGATGAGGGAGCCTATATTTGTGTCATGTCTTTAGCTTGTTGGAAAGGATTAAAATCAACCACACTTAAAAAATCCCCTACAATGTTACGTGCATTCAATGGGCGAGGTTTTCATCCTCATAGACTCTTGTAGTCCTTAGCCGTTCAATTGGGTGACAAAACAGTCTATGTTGACATCGAGGTGGTTGACACTCCCCTCGATTACAACTTGTTACTAGGAAGAAGTTGGTAGTATTCCATGACTGACGTCACTTCATTGGTGTTTTGATGTGTACAATTTCCTCATCAAGGTAAGATTGTCATTATCGATCAGTTATATTTATGTACACCTGACGCTCGCGCTCCCGCTACCAACAATATTACTTTCTTGGGAGATCACAAAATCATGTATGAAGTGTTGGTGTAGGTCTGTTAAAAGAATCTTCCCTTATGGGTACTTTCCCTGCGCAACTTCCTCCTACCACACATCATATTTCCACAATCAATATGATTTCGACTATGACTTATCAGTCTCTGGCATCATCTGATCTTTGGATTGTACCTAGTCCTTTAGAGTTCGATGCACTAGGTGAAACCATGACACTTAGTCCAACCGAGGCTTCATATGTTGCTATTCAATCGACCTCTCCCTCCTTAGATGAAAAACATATATTGGCACCCAACACCTACTCGATGCCATTGTGGTTGAATTCCTTGTCTTCTACTTTTTACTACATTTCTCAGGTTTTTTCTTCCGACGAATCCATTATGGAAATGCTTAGCATTGACGAAGTACCTTGGGATGATAACCATCTTCGATCTTATTTTCTTCCACCTCTCGAAGAAATACAGGAAGATATACATTCTATCTTCCCCCTCGATGTTTTCTATTCTCCACAATCTCCTATACTTACGCAGGACACCATTTCTGAGGGGAATTTAGGAAACATTTGTTCTATGGTCGTTACTGATATTTCGATCAAGGAAGGTGTCATTGAAAATATTAATCTCAGTGATAATTGTTCGCTCGAGGAAGTGGCTTCTTATACCGCTTTATTCAAATAATTTTGCGATATCTTCACTTGGAGCTACGAGGAAATGCTAGGGATCGATCCTTCGATCGTTATGAATGAAATTAAAACTTACCCAGGTGTTAAACCTATTCGACAGAAACTTTGACCGGTACATCCCAAGAAAACGACGGCCATAAAGGCAGAAGTTGAGAAACTATTGAAATCTAGCTTCATCTATCATGTCCCCTTGACGAAATGGGTTTCTAACATTATTCTAGTTGCTAAGAAACAAGGGACCATTCATGTCTGCGTTGATTATAGGGATATTAACAAAGCTTGTCCAAAAGACAGCTACCCCACACCCTTCATCGACCAAATCATTGATAATTGCATTGGAAACATGATTTTCTCTTTCATGGATGGATTCTTAGGATACAACCAGATTGACATTTTACCCACTGATCAACATAAGACAACCTTCATCTGCCCGTGGGGAACTTTCGCCTATCGGAAATTTCCATTTGTTCTAAAAAATGTTGGTTCTACATTCCAGTGGGCCATGCCATATGCTTTCCACAATATCAAACATATTGTGGAACCTTACCTCGATGATTTACCTGCCCATTCATCTAGTCGATCTGACCATTTTGGTCATCTACAGGTTATTTTTATTTGATGTCAGTTCTACCGTATTCGTTTGAACCTACACAAGTGTATATTTGCCATCGAATTAGGTCATCTCCTTAGTTTTTTTGTCTCCAAAGATGGGATTTGGGTGGATCCCTTAAAAATCAAAGCTATCCTTTCTTTACCTCCACCTAACAATCTGACACAACTCCAAAGTTTGCAGGGGAAAGCAAACTTTATTCACTGTTTCATTTGTAACTATGCTAAAATTACCAAAGGATTTATGTGATTGTTGCAAAAATACACTCCTTTGATTTGGGATGACATTGCTCAACGAACCTTTAATGCTCTAAATCTTGCATTAACCAATACTCCTTTGTTACATCCTCCGAATTATATGCAAGATTACATACTTTACTTAGCGGCCTATACTTCCACTATTTATATGGTGTTAGTTCAAGAGGACCCTAACAGTGATGAACATGTGATATACTATCTAAGAAAAAGTCTATTTGGTCCAGAACTCCGATATTCACATGTTGAGAAGTTGGTTCTCGCAGTTGTCATTGTTGTCCAAAGGTTTCGCCATTACATATTGCTACACACTAACACGGTTATCACAGAATCTAACCCCATGTATCATATTCTGACACGTCAAGTCCTTGGGGGAAAATATTCCAAGTGGATTGTTATTCTTCAGGAATTCGATCTCGAGTTTACCAAGTCCAAAGCCAAAAAATCCTTGGTGTTTGATCTGCGATATTCCCCATGTTGATGAAGATACCGAGCCTAGAGATTCTCTCCCCGATGAATCTCTATTCCTCATTAGCACGTTTGGTCTGTGGTATGGAGACATCCTTCTTTATCTCCAAAGTTTTCAACCCGATATCTCTCATGAAGAAAATCATCGCATTCGTCACCATTATCGACGCTACCTTATCATCGGTGACGCTTTGTATCACCATAGTATTGACACTATTCTACAACATTATTTAACTCATGAAGAGGTTGAACATGTTATTAATGACTGTCACCTTGGAGCATGTGGCGGTCACCTTTCTGGGATGGCTACAACTTAGAAAATTTTACGTGCTAGTTATTTTTGGCCCTCTATATTCAAAGATTGTATTGAGGCTGTCAAAAAATTCCCACCCTAGCAAGTTTTTCATAAAAAGGTACGAATCCACCCAGCTCCACTACATCCTGTTGTCACCATCAGCCCCTTTGCAAAATGGGGAATTTATTTCATGTAGTGTAAGCCTACCTCAGCCAGGGGGCACGATTATATCATTGTTGTCGTTGATTACTTCAAAAAATGGGCTAAGGTTATGCCTACCTTTCTGAATGATGATTGTACTACAACTCTCTTCTTTTTCAACCACATCATCACTCACTTTGGTGTTCCACAAACCATTGTCACTGATCATGGTTCACATTTTCAAAACTAGATGATGAGTGAGTTACATGCCGAGTTGGGTTTTCGCCATGAGAACTCATCCCCTTACTATCCTCAAGCAAATGGACAAGTTGAATCTATCAACAAAGTCCTTAAAACCATGATTCAACGTATGGTAGTGGAAAACAAAACCTCTTGGCACTTACAACTTTTCTCCGCTCTCTGGGCTTACCGCACCTCAGTGAAAACCGTTACTAGATTCACTCCTTTCCAGTTAGTATATGGCATAGAAGTTATTTTACCAATCGAGTGTGAAATTCCCTCATTGAAACTCAAAGTAGAACTCCTGCCTCACACTACTGCTAAAGAATAACTCTTCCTACATCTGACTAGGTTGGATGAAACATGTTGTGATGCTTCTCTCGTAAACGCGACATATCAAAGCGAATAAAGAATCAATACGAAGAGTCTGTCCACCCTCGTACTTTTGCAGAAGGAGACCTAATCCTCGTTTATGACCAGTCTCATGATAAGTTAGGGACAGGCAAGTTAGAACCTCTGTTGCATGGTACTTACATCGTGAAATGTGTTTTACATAGAGGTGCCTACAAGCTAGTTGACTATGACAGAATCTCCCTGGGTGAGCCCTGAAACAGGCTTTACCTTAAGAAGTACTATGCATAGAACATATAGCATGCATGCTTTGTACACTATTGTATTTTAGTTTTGGTGTGTCTTTTTCTCTTGCATGCACAAGTTTTGTCTTAGCCACTTATACTTTGTCTTGTGATTACGTGCACATATGACATCTTCCTTTTGTATCTTTGTTGGGTTTGCGGATGGCACTAGTCGACACACCCAGAATATTGCTTCTGCAGCTTGGGTCATTTACCACTATGATGAGTTGGTGAGTTCATGAGGTATTTTCTTAGGATCGACAACTAACAACATGGCAGAATATCATGCTGTCATCAAACTTTTAACCGAAGCCTCCTCCCTAGGTATATCTCGCACAATTATTAACCTAGACTCTCAACTCGTGGTTTGTCAACTTAATAGGATCTACGCCATTCAAAATCCTATCCTATTGCATCTCCACCTACGAGTTAGTCATATTGAAAGGATGTTTGAATTTATCGAATACAGACACATACCAAGAGGACTTAATACAACTTTGGATTCTCTAGCAAATTATATCATGGATCGATATCTCGTGCATAGATGATTTTTCATAAAGGAAATAAAACATATAAAATACATCATATGTAAATTAAATGCATCACATAAAGACATTATTTTGTTTGCAAACATCATTTGGCACTACAAAAACTGGGATATGTATATATATTGCATGATAGAAAATGTTTGATTACATCAAAAAGTACATAGAAGGGAAAAATTTTGTGTCCTCATGCCCATAACATCATCATACAGACTTTACAAAAACATCAGGAAGATCCTAATCTTCTTGCATCAAGTTGTTCTTTGAGAATCACACTATTTCACGGGATACTCATCTCAGTAGGGAGTTCAGGCTCTGGGGTACTCCCAATGTATATCTATGTAGATGCAATGGTACATTCCCCCTCCTAAGAGGACAGAAACCCATCGTGAGACCACAAATATTTCTCTCAACCTCCCGAAAACCCCCTATCGCTACCTCATTCTCTACTGCTATTTGAGCATCTCCACGATGCCCCAATGTCGGCATCTCTGTTGGACGTGTTTCTCCTCTGTCTGCGCGATGAAACAATGCATCCGTTAAAAAACTCTTCTAAGTACACATAAAAACAATATGAATTTTAAAATTAAAAAAAACACTTTACAAGATTTTTTGGTTTCTTACCTGATGCATCCCAGTCCATTCCATCTGGAAGAACCAGGTCTAGCCCAAAAATCCACTGTGGCATATGGGAATTCCTCTATGACGATCAATTGGCATCTTAGCCAAGCAAAGAAGTCACATGTAAATCTTAACTCTGACTCCATCCCGAGCTTCGAAGATAGACTCGTCCAATGCTCCATGCGTGGTTCACCCACTGGTCGTACTGCTAGTGCAATATGTGGTTGCATCTATGGAATACGCTCTAGGAAGAACGAAACCAAAAATGAACCATATCCAAACTGCTTCTGCTAACCCATCCTGCATCTCAATTCCTCGAAATCTTCTCCTTCACATTTTGAAGGAATGTTGTGCTCTAGTTAAACAAAGTTGGCTCCATACACTATAAAGCATAAGCCATCTACGATCTCAAAACCAAGTGTGCACTGGTACTACCTGCCAAACTCATGATGTAAAATAAAATAGATCGAAGAGGTAGATCCCTAAAATATTTTATCGCAATCCTACCTCCCACCAATCTCTATCCTTGAATGAAATGATTTGCCATATATTCTTCTACAAGCATTGGAAGTGCCCTCTGTCTAGATAAGATAATAGGGGCCCCTCTCTTTGAGAGGTCGGTCAGGAAATAAATGTCCTCTAACTCAATGGTAAGCATCTGTGTCCCAATTTTGAATCCATGTTCATCAATGTTCCATAACCTGATCATGTACTCAAGAAGGAGAACTTCCTTTCTCATCTTCTGCATCTTAAAAATTTTGAGGAGACCACAATTCCTCAATGCAACCCTTGATTGGGGGTTTTTCAAAGCATTCACATCATTGAGCTCATGCTCACACTCTTTCCACTCAATCGTGATTTTTTCCCAAGTATAACCTGCAACCATCATCAACAAAACACCATTAGTCATGTTACATTAACAAATTTTTGGGTAAATTAAACTTTAAAATCACTTTGTTTTTTTTGTCATGTCAGCGCCCCCTTTATTATTTGATTAGAGTGCTAACACCCAACCAACAGACTCATCAAAGTGTTAGCGCACCACCAACAGGCTCATCAGAGTGCTAGTGCTCCCCCAATAGGCTCACCAGAGCATTGGAATTTCGAATAACGCTCCCCCTAGCCCTTTAGGGGAGAGTCAAGCCTCCTTGGCACTTCGGGCCTTCCAGGGCATCAAATTTAAAGAAAACAATTACCTAAAAAAAAATTTTAAACCATGAAAAATGTTTGGAAGACATAGAGGACCAACCTAGTCAGGACGAAAGAAGAAATGGCTGACTGTAGCTCTGGCACCGATGACTCCAAGAATCGCCCTCCAAAGTCAATTTCTCCACTACTAGAAGTTTTGGCACAAAATGAGTTGGTAAAAGACATTTTTTACCCTATATTACTATTATAGATTTTATTTTTGCTAAAACCATAGTTATTTTGGGTTTTGTAAATCATTTTGGAGATATTATTAATACCCTGGTATGCATTTTTATCATTATTGGCAGGTTTCGAAGAAATTTTGTTCGATTTTTATCTTGTTGCATTAACGAGCATGGTCTTAGTTCCTTCTCATGCTCGAAAAAACATGAGAACGCAACCGAGTAAAATTTTATCTCTTTTTTGGAATTGCATGGATACATGAAAAAGGAACCCCCTAGAGTCGTCTTTAAGCTCTTTTCAGAATCTCTAAACATGAAAAGGTTGTCGAGTGATATTGCTTCCTTTCCCACTTGTTAAAAGGTTTGAAAGGGCGTATTTCGAGCTATAATTTATCTCTTTTTTGGCCTCGCAAGACTAACATTACGAAAAAGGACAACCCTAAGGTCTTCTTTAAGTTCTTTTTAGACTCTCTAAACATGAAAAATCACTGCGTTTACCTTCTCTGGACTCGTTAAAAAAACATACATTGAAGGGCCCATATGGGACCGAACCCTTACTTCTTCCAGTTCGTTAAAAAAAGAAAGAGGGACTTACCGAAGGTGATTTATATAGAGAATGTGTTACCCTCCTCGAGCTCGTTAAATTAAAAAGAGGTACTCGTCTATCTGGATGGGAGAAAATTTTGAAAGAAGCAAGCCAAGCAGTTTTTGAAAACATCACAGGTCACTCTTACGGTCGCCCTTGAACACGACACTTTGTATTTGCATACATTTTAATCCGCTGAACCTCTGTACTGAACCAATCCTCTGATTTTCTTTACTCCTTTGGGTCACTCGAAGAAAGTCACAGTATCCACTGCATCATAATTTTTTGGTCCATGTCATGTTTTTGTTGTTGTGCCTCAGTGTTCAAGGGAAGTATCTGCCTTGAGAGTCAACCATCACAAATTTCCTATTTCAACAACTGTGTCAGTTAGTTCTCATGTGATTCATCACCTTACATCTCTATGTTAGTTTTGTATCATTGATGGGGGGTACATCAAGGCCCTCCTTCGACAAGTATATTCCTTTCAACTTCAACACATTATCCGGGAACTAGACTTAGAAACCAGTTAGTACCTTGGGACCTGCATGTCTCAATGGTAGGCCTCCTTGCTTCCTACAATAGGTTTATATCATTGAACTTTGATCGGATGATTCCACGAATGTTCAAATTCATCTCATTTATTCACATTCACTGAAGTGTATTAGGGTACCTTGGGAATCATTGACATCATTGGTGATTTCCCTCACACTTGTTAATGGTTTACCTCATTGACTGGTAATCAAGTGGTTTCTACCATGTTTGACATCAAGACATCTATTCACATAGTTAGATTCGTACTGTATCTAGATTGGTAAGAAGACCCTGGGTTGAGTGATCACTCTGATATATACGTTGCCCAGGTTGCAACGAAGTTTCTTTTGAGAATATTGATACATATACTGTCACACAGATCCACATTGTATTGGTCTGGGGCTATGTCTTGTCATCTTGTAGATCCATTGTGTATTTTTCATGGCTATGATCATTTCATGTCATGGAAGTATAGATCCACATTATATCTTTGGTGGCTATACCTTTTTATTAATATAATTATGGATCCGTAGTGTATCTTATAGCCTCCATATCTTGGAATTATTTATCACTCAATCATAGGTATGGCTGCCTTGGGTTTGAAACATATCATAACATTTGTCTGATGGTTGTATGTAGCTTCTACCAGGTTCTTTGAGTCCATTCCCTTGCTTCAAAAATTCTACAAATTACTTCAACCATCAGTTTCCATCTTCTAACTTCGCGCTTTGGGGGGAAATCTATTACACATCAAAATTAATCACTTCAATGATGACCCACTGTCATCATTATAAGTGTCACAAGTGTCGCACTTTGGCCACAAATGTCGCATGTGTTGCAAATATCCTACTATCATTTTGCTTATGTCATATCTCGAACGACATCACATGAACACTTCAGACATCCTTAGAGACTGGTTAAAAGAAGGATATGTCATTTGACGAAGAGTACAAAGATTTTTCCTTCACAAAGACCACTTGAAAACCATTTTTGAAGGGAAACACTTCCCTACCCACTAGCAGGGAGCACTAGATGAAGAATACAAAGATTTTTCCTTGAAAAAGACCACTTGAAATCATTTTTGAAGGGAAGCGCTTCCCTAACCACTAGTAGGGAGAGCTAGCACTCCCTGCCTTCCTTTTGGGGATAATTGCAGCACTCTGTGCACCATTATGGGGGAGCATTGTGTTGTTGAGGAAATTGGGGGAAGATTCCCCTTATATATGAAGTCAGTTTGATTCAAATCTGATGTCAAGGTTGGATCTTAGGGAGGATGCAAAACTGATGGAGAAATATCCTCAACCTATCCCAAGAATATCTAAGGTGGTTGGGCCTTTGAAATCCTTTATAAGGAGGCCTCCTCATGGTTAAAGGGGGAGACATTGAAGGCATCAAAATTATGATCTCATAAGGGGGAATAATCAGTGAAAGTATAGTCATTCTGATCGTGGAACTTTTGAGCAAGGGCTTGGACAAAGAGAGCTTGGTGAGGCTATTGCATCTGCATCTACAGTTGTAAGCACTTTGTTTTGTTTTCATTAATATATATATGTGTGTGTGTGTGTGTGTGTGCTTGGCCTGTTTCCTTCAAGTTTGTGTATGTTTCATGAACTTGTTTCTTTTGATAGATCTATTTTGAAGCTAATCATGGTAGAATGGGAAGTATGTTTTGTCGTTGCTACTCATTGGATTGCAGGACCTTCTGAAGAGCTTGGAGATCAATATCACCATGGATCGATCAAGGAAAAATTTCATTAAAGGTAATTATACTCCTTTCTTCTTCTTCCTTGACTATTTTAGCTTCGTTAGAAGGAATGCCAGTGTCCAATATTAGCACCTTTCTGTCTTAGTTATAGGAGTTTAGGATCCAAGAGGAAGTTCACCTATCTGCAGGGTGATTTTCCTGTAACACCTACATGATGATGCTTACAAATCAATCCCACTCACCCTTAGTACTTGTTGTTCTTTCATTCTTATCTTTTTCTATAATCTAGACAAGATTTTGATGTGGTATTGCTTTTATAATTAGAAGAGAGAAATATTCAAAAGAGTCAGATAATGACATTTGGATGAACAATGAATTTGCACTACACGTTATAAGACTTGTCCATCATAGAAGCTCATCGGCATCAATAAATTTTATCAGCTCCAAAAATAAAATAACTTTCATTGTGAAGGATAACACATGTAAAAACATGTTGCACCACTCACCCAAATTCTTGTAATAGAATTTTTGTCCAAGCATTATATCACAGACTATAAAACAGTTTTCTACAAAATTTGTTGAGGTTGTTTATATCACCCTTATGCTTCCACTCACCAAAAATTGGAGTCAATGGATGCTAAAATTTCAAGAAAAGGGAAAAATGTTGGAAGGTGACGGTGGCTATTTTCTTGAAAAATATAAATTAGGTTTGCTTGAAATTTACTGTATTTATTCATCATACATGGATACATTTATGGTCCAAATTTTGTGGCCACCAGGTTCACAATTTGAGAGATATCACTAGAACAATTTTTGCTTTGTTTATGGAAAAATGACAATTTTGTTTTTATGCTTCATATAGGAATTTTTCTATATGAAAAAGAAAACCCACAAAGTGAAATTTTTCTTGTTGATATGTATTTCTATCACCTTGCATATTTTCTCAGGAATTTGTACTTTCTCTTGATTTCTTAATGTTATTTCCTGATCTTAGCCATTTTTCTCTTAACCATTTCATTTTCTTCCTTAATGCTCCTATCTAGCACTTCTATTTGTTCAATGGTTCTCTTAAGTTTACCGATTTTGTTTCTTTTGTAACTTGAAAGCTAGAATAGAAATAAAAGGTTCCTCAAGGGTTACTTGTATTTCATCAACCTAGTTTCATTCAAATATTGTTTCTTCTTCAAAAACCAGTTGTTCTTCAAATGTATGTTCGACTGATCTTTATGCCCATTTTTCTTGAATTTATTTTTATTTCTTGGACATCCTTTTGTTGGTGCCATCTTTCTCGCATTTTTTGGTGAATATGTTAGGTAACAAGTTTTATTCTTTACAATAAATGAGGATTAATGTGGCAAGAGTGGAATGTGGGTAGAGGTTACAATTAGGAGGAAATTGGCAAGTGATAGAAAAAAAAAAAAAGACTGACAATTTTCACATGCAACTATGTGTGACTAATTTCATATCTGAAAATTGCTTCCTAGTGATCTAACAGTAAAAACCTAATTGTTATCACTAAACAAATTTACATTGAAATTATTGACTGAAAACATATGCAGCAGAAACAAAAATATCATAGATGAATTATCAATATACATGAGACACAATTTTAGTTATGTATTCTTGTTAACATCAGAAATCCTGAGGGAAAAAACAACCCTCCCATCCAATATAATATCACCAAAATCTGAGGACGACCTTGTCCTCCAAAGTCACCAAAATGGAGAACAATCTTTTTCTCCAATAACCATACAAATCAGAAAAGCAAACCTCAGTAATATGTGAAAATATCCTATGCACACAAATATTTAATAGACCACATGTACGACCTGTTGACGTCACCTACAGACCTGTATGGATCTGTACCTCCCCAGAAACTCAGATACATGATTCAAGAACTGGAAACCCGTAGACATGCATTGTTTTCTCCACTTCAAACCATGTATACCCCATATGTGATTCATCCGTCTGTAACTTGCGTATATACGCGCTTTTTCCTTCTGCACTTCATTGAAGGTAAAAAACATTTGCTCACACTTGCAACCTTCTTCACTCCTCTCTCTTGGGCTAGATTTGTCGCCTTGCAGATTTCCCCTTTGTTGAGATCACCAATCCTCCTAGCACAAGTGCAAACTCACTTATCCTAGCTCCATCATGTCTCCACATACTCTACATCATATTTAATGTCACAATGACCTCTCTCCTTTATATACAATCCTTATGGGTCACCATAAAATCCCCTTCACAATTCAACATCAAATTAAGCTTTCCATATGGGTGTGAAGCCTTAACACAAGCCCAAAAATCCCATCACCAAACCCATGAATCCCCCACTTAAATCAAGGTGGTTTTCACCAAACCGGAAGTGTGATGTGGTGTGCACGACGATTCCCACATGCCCAACACCTAGGGTCATGTGAGAATACTTGTCCAAAGCTACAAAAATCAACACTCCCTCTTAGAAAGGAAGGTATTATCACCACACTCCATAAGTGGGAATGCCTTCTGATGCTACCAAAGAATCAACACTCCCTCTTAGAGAGGGAGGAATTAAATCCTCTATCATCACCTGGAAGTAGCTCTTTCTCCCATCCTGGGAGTACCTCTGTCTCCCACACTGGATCTACTACAACGATTACTTTCCAATCTTCCTGATTGGTTGCTCCCTCTATCACCGAAGTAAATATTATTATCTAACATGATATGATCCTATAAGACACCCTTCTCCTATATGCCTCCTTCCTCTAAACTTCCTGCATTGCCTCCTCAACCCATGACACCTGCCTGACAGTCTTGGAAGATGCCTCTCTCCCATTTGGACCTGAATGTTGGATCCTACTAAGCAATTGACTCTCCCTCTGAGCCTTCTAACTCCATCTAAAATCAGATTCCCTCTAAAGTTGAACTCCCTTGGATTCTCTTGATGCCCTCTGAGTTCACACAGCCTTTGGAGCTACCTTCTCCTTGTCCAATTTCCTCTACTGATCCGAAAATTATCTTTTAAATACTTGGTTAAGTTTTAAGCATGTGTTAAATTACTAGTCAAAAACTTAAATGTGTAAGGAGGTTTTAATGAAAGAAATTTTCAGCCATGTTAAACAATACAGAACAGAAAATAGACATGAGAAACAACAAACCATAACACCAATATTGATAACGGAGTTCGACAAGGTTGCCTACGCCTACAGGTCTTTGTCTCAGTGGGGGGGAGATTTCTTATTAATTTATTCAAATTCTCAAAATGTACATAAAAATTGCATCAAATGGATTTCAGACGAGTCTCATTGTGTTATGTTTGACCTTAGAAATCCAATACAACTGACGGAACTGAAAAAGACCGAGTGTAGCTCCCGGAAATGGCCTCCAAAGTTTGCTTGGCTCTCTAGTTTTTCCTACATAAATTGGATTGTTTTGCTTTATTCTTCATCAATTCGACCTGTGGTGCAGTGGTAAGTCTTTTGGTTAAATAGTGTGAGGTTGTGGGATCAAATCCCAACAAACCTCCTCTTCCTTGGGATCGAATCTCACAAGATATAGGTGTATCTCCATAAAATATGAAATATGGTTTTAAAAACAAACCATATCCTATAGTCAAAACCCACTTTTCAATTATGTTGCACACACCTTTTGTATAGGCTCCTTGTTGGCCTTCGACCAAGTTTTGGATAACCTTGGTCATGTTTGACCATTTTTGGGGACTTCAACAGGCTGGTCGAAGACAAAGCACCCAAGCGAAGCGAAGATCTGGGAGCTCGCCCCCTTTTGCAGGATTTTTGGGTTAGGGTTTATGTAACAAGCATGGGATGTTGGCCCATGGGTTTACCCATGTTTAGGACCCTTTGGTAAAGTATAAATAAGTAGCTAGGCGATGTAAGAAGAGGACAATGTGTTAAGTGCAAATAGTTGTGAATGCTTTGTGCATACTGTGTGTTAAGACTTGCAGAGCTAAGTGCAAGTTATTGTAAGAAGCTTTGTGCGTGGACTGTGTAAGGCTTTGTACCTTGACCTAACTCGGGGATGGAGGATCTGGCGAGGTGTGCGTAGATATACTTTCCTATGCGGAGTAGGATTTTTGGCTTGGTTCCTGTAAGGAGATTGAAGAAGTTAATAAAGAAGAAGAAGAGTTTGTGGACTTAGCCCCACGCTAGGGGTGAACCACGTATATCTTATGTTGTGATTTCTTTGTGTTATTGATATGATTTATGCTTGGTGCTGAATATTTATGTATGTTAGATTCATTTGATGTAATAGATTAGTGCTTTATAATGTGAATGAATGCTAGGTCTTCTTCGATGTTATGTGTTGAATGGTTAGATGTGATTAGATCTTGATTAATACTGTGTTTTTCTGTAATTTGGGTTTAATGGTCAAAGAATAATGAACATTAATTGCTAAGTGCTCTGTTAAGTATTGTGATCACAGATTTGTGTCCCAGCTAGGTTGTAGACACTTGAGTCCTGCAACCCCCCCTTCCTCTACCTCGGGTGAGACTTCATCTGCTTCTCAAGTGTTGCCGAAAGGGCCAGTAGTTAGGGTTTTGTTGGTGCGTTGTTGAAGCGTTGAACCTTGGGTTTTCCCCTGTGTCGACAAATGGTTCCATTGTCGGGACCTGAAACTATGATTGCTGGGAACTGAAGAAAAGAGAAAGCTTTGTGCATAGATATGTTTTTGTAGTGTGCAATATTCTACTTGACTTGAGAAGCTCTGTGCCAAGAAGAGAATATCGATCTAAAGAAAAGAGGTAATATCTTAAAGCTTTTTTCTCTGGGTAAAGGTAAGATAAGTGGAAAATTTTGTTTTGAAAGAATGAATCTAGGTATGTTTGATAGATTTTGTCCTAGTCTGAAAACTAGGGCACAACTAGAAGAAAGAAGATTTGATATGAATAGATCTGAAAGAAATAGTGAAACATATGTTATTCCTATGCATAGAAAGGATTTTTGGACTAACAAATGGATGCAAGATCCTAGAAATATCTTTTTGCAAGTTCATCACTGTGATCCTAGTGTGCAGTACAGGAAAGGTTGGGGATCGTTTAAAAGAAAGAGAGGATTGATATTGTGTTATAACTGTAGAAGACCGATACATGTTGCTAAGGAATGCCCTGGTATAGGTCCTTTTTTCCTTTGTTGTAAATCTACTGGACATGAAGTTTTGGATTTCCCTAGAATGATTTCTAAAGTTGAGAAGATTAACATGAAACAAGAAAACCATGAGGAAGGTCAAGAGATTAAGAATATGCTAAATAACCAGAAATAATCAGAGGCCATATTATTGCAGATGAAAGAAACACTGAATGATCACAGAGACATCAGTTTACCAGAGATCTTAAAAGAGAAGAAATGCATAGAAACAAGAATAGGAGACTTTGACATAGGTGAACATTATGACAGAATGTACTTGGGAAATTTTGGGAAAGCCTGTTATGATTCCTTCATTGGGAGGAATAGGATTGTTTAAAGGAAAGATGATAACCCTATGTGGAAGACTTACTCATGTACCTATGAGTGCTCATGGAACATCGATAGAAGAATAATTCGAGGTCATTAAGTTTATTGAGAACAACGTTCCCTTTGCACTTTTGTTAGGAAGGACTTGGATTGAGAGAGATCAGATCTGAAGGAAAGAAGAAGAGGAAGCTATAGAATAGAAAACATAAGAATTAAAGGATTTCAGGGCTAAGAAAATAGAGAGATTAGTATAAGAACGGGATGACAAGTTGAAGCAACCGAGGGCCAGAGACCTGGCTGTTGAAGTTGAAAAAATGCAAGAAGGATTAAAGAACTTATCCATGCAAGAGAGTAGAGCACCTACTCCAGAAACAGTGAGAGAAGAAGTATTACCCTTGAACCCTATGAAAGACCCTCAACAGTGCAAAGTTACTATGCTAACAAAAGATAAGAACAATAACGGAAAGAGAAATATAGAGATGAATATCACATGAAAGAAAAAAATAAATCTTAGAGGGAAGAAAGAAAAGCTAGAAAAATTGTAGGAGGTTCCAGAGAGGACTTCGCAGAAGGAAGGCTTGTAGAAATTGAACCTCGCCAGAATAGCAGAACATCGCAGACTGGCACTTCACCATGGTGAAGCAATATGACCATTAGAGGCATCCCGACCATTAGAATGATGCTCCAGAACGGATAGAAACACAGTTGTTTCTAGAAAGCTCGTCGTTGGACCGTAGGGACCACGCCATAATGGATGGAATTGTATTGATTGAGGCATTCCTAGCCATTGGAGGAGTCTGTTATGACATTATCTATTTAACCCGTCGAATGTCTTACCGGGGAAACTTTTACAAATTGTTATTATCTGAGCCGACAAATAACTAATTTCTTTTGCACAGTGCTTATTGAGACCTCGCCACCTGTTTTTCTTACCTTGAGCATTTGTCCACTTATACGAGATATATGATCTCAAGTGTGTATGTCAGACGAACGTAACACAACAGAGAAATCCATCGAAGATATTTTGATTGAACTCATGTCGGAGAAGTTCATGTTTGCACGAGAACAATCCTCATCGACGAGAGGATTGCAAGCCTCCCCATCGACTACACGTCGATGTGGGCCATCCTGAACTATGACAGAGAAATGGAGCAAGAATTTCAACGAATTGGAGAACGCGAAGCTCATCCTGTCGGTCATGCCCGACGATATCTCGCCTCTTGCTGGCGCAGTTAATCGTGACAATGTCCCGAGGGACTTCGAATATACACTGATCACTGTGTACCTCCCGAAGGGGATACGCGCAATTGGACTGTAGTTAGGACAAATTTTCAACTAAAGATCAGTGATTTCAACTTGGCAGACCGAAATAATTATGGAATGCTCGCACCACATAAGTACTTGACAAAGAAAATGGGGAAGAAGTTAAAGATAGTCCCCCAGTCGTGGACCATGGACATCACGAGATCAACAATCCTTAATGTGATGAAGATACAACAATTCAATAGACATTAGGAGGTTAATGCCTGCATTAAAATCCTCCTGTTGTGCCTCCATGGTGGTTACCTGTGGTTGGATAGACACATCACTGTAGATCCGACATTGATCGACTGGATCACTGGATTGAGCATGCATGGACCAAACCCTAAGGATTTTTACCCAGGGAAGGTTGTAGATCACACCCTAGCACAACGAATAAAAGACACCTATGGCGATGTGGAGAAAGGGAAGAAAGGCTAAAAGGTATCCTCCATCGAAAATGGTGCAGTGCGCCTAGCTTTCCAGCTGATCACTGGTAAGCTTGTCAGGAAAAACAGACCAACATAGGTCACAGGGTTCGTCATCGACCTCGTAGGAAAATGCGTTGAAGGGATGCAAATGAACTAGGCGAGCTACCTCGTCAACCAGTTGGAGAAATATTGTCGCAAAGCGCAAGACCAACGCTACGAGTTTCAATTCAAATGGTTGTTGATCCTTGTTGCCTTTGTCTCTTGGGAGATGCCGAAAGGAGTGACCTTCCCAGAAGTCGAGTCGTCTGAACCAGTAGCTGCGAGGTTCACCACCTTGTGGTACTCGAGTGATATGGCAGAGCAGTGGCAGTCGAACTTTGTCTTCCACACCTATTATCTACAGCTCATGTGAGCCATTGAGTCAGTCCCCCAAATGACTCTTAATACTTTGCATCAGTTCAGGCCACTCGTGAGGTTCTGCATAGACATGCATTTCATATATATCACTGTGTGCGGGAATGAACACAAGGAAGACATCCAATCCTATTACAAACTGTCCGAGGAATATATGGAGGAAATAACCAAGTAATGGCCTACAAAATTTCTTGTACCAGTCGAACATACCAAACTCTCTGACCCTGACCTCATCGGAAGTCTTGTGGTCACTCGAGAAGAGTATGATGGACCAAGCAGCGCGAGGAAGAAGAAGAAGAAGGAAGAGGTGCAGGAAATTGCAACGCATCAGAGAAGACTGTGTCTGATTCACCTGGAAATGATGAAGTAAGCCAAGAGAATGAAGGGGAAGAAGACAAGAAGGAACAGGGTGAAATGAAACCACCGAAAGACCCCCTTATAGAGGCTGAGACATCGAAGAAAAGAAAGGTTTCTCCAAATAAACCCTTAGCGTGGAAGAAGAGTCGCACGGATAAACATTATTACAGACTGTACTTACAGTGGATGATATTGACCTTATCATCACAGTTGTATGAGATACCTCGGAGGACATTTTACAGCGAAACGAAGCCAAACATGAGACAATGTATGATAGGATTGAGGTACATCTCAAAGGGGTACAACAGGCCCTCTATTCGAGTCGTGCAATGTCTATTTCTTCATTTTCATCATGGGGTATAGAAGTGGGAGATGAGCCTGCCCAACTACGCAAACTAGCAGATGTGACAGAGGATCGCCTTTGTTGGGTCTAGGAAGAAAAGAATAGGCCAAAGAGGCATTGAAGCAAGAAAAGGAGGAATCCCTAGAGTAGTGTCGGGTTGTGCAGCAAGAGAAATATGACCTCTGAGCGAAGCTTGAAGAGGACAGAGAGCAGATCCAAAGAGAGAAAGATCAGTTGCTTGCGGAGCAGATTGGAGTTAGAGAAGCAGTCACTCGAGCACTTTGATCAGTGTCGAGACTGGCACCAATGGAAGAAGAGACAACTGAGAGCCAAGTGGGGAAGCTTGCTAAATCCATTCAACAACTCCAAGCAAGAGTAGCAGAACTAGAATTGCAAGTAGTGTCGAGCACTCCGCAAGAAGTGTGAGATCAGAGGGGAGAAACTACCTGGAGCGTAGTCGGAAGAATCAAGGCCTTGGCCTTAGAATGAAATAAACTCAGCAATCAAAGTGCGTAGACCTATGAGTGCCTTAAAGAGGACCTAGAACTAAGGACATTGGAGTCACAGCTCCAGAAAGAAAAAATAAATAGCGACAATACAAGCATAGTTGAAGCTACTGTCTGTGGTCGAGAAGATGAAAAGGTCACAGGAATAATGCGCGATTCAGCAGCAGGTCCATGAAATTCAAAGTAAAGTCATGGAAGTGACCCAAAGACTTTAGTCGGTGCAGGACGAAGCCTGTAACCTTTTTGAAGAGATTGAGGGAAAAGGCTCACAAATGGAACAAGTGGTCACATAAGTGGAACAACGCTTGGAAGGACCTATCACCGAGAAATTCATTCTCTAGTTCGTTGAGTAGGAGGCCCTGGCGAAGCAGCAAGTTGAGGAAGCTTGAGCCAAGCTCGAGGGCTTCAAATCAGAATTTCCCATATTAGAGTGACTCAGGACAAGTCACAGGTGAGTGTTGGGGGCTTGTTGGCCCTCGACCAAGTTTTGGAGAACCTTGGTCGTGTTTGACCATTTTTGGGGACTTCGACAGGTTGGTTGAAGACAGAGCACCCATGTGAAGTGGAGATCGCACGATCTCACCCCCTTTTGTGGGATTTTTGGGTTAGGGTTTATGTAAAGGGTATGGGATGTCATCCCATGGGTTTACCCATGTTTAGGCCCCTTTGGTAAAGTATAAATAAGTAGCTAAGTGATGTAAGAAGAGGATAATGTGCTAAGTGAAAATATTTTTGAATGCTTTGTGCATACTGTGTGTTAAGACTTGTAGAGCTAAGTGCAAGTGATTGTAAGAAACTTTGTGCGCGGACTGTGTAAGGCTTTGTACCTTGACTTAACTCAGGGAAGGAGGATCTGGCGAGGTGCACACAGATCTCTTGTCCTATGTGGAGTAGAATTTGTGGCTTGGTGCCTGTAAGGATATTGAAGAAGCGAATAAAGAAGAAGAAGAGTTGGTGGAGGTAGCCCCACGATGGGGGTGAACCATGTATATCCTATGTTGTGATTTCTTTGTGTTATTGATGTGATTTATGATTAGTGTTGAATATTTATGTATGTTAGATGCATTTGATGTAACAACTTAGTGCTTTATAATGTGAATGAATGCTAGGTCTTCTTCAATGCTATGTGTTGAATGGTTAGATGTGCATAGATCTTGATTAATACTATGTTGTTCTGTAATTTGGGTTTTATGTGAATAAGGGTCAAAGACTAATGAACATTAATTGCTAAGTTCTCTGTTAAGTATTGTGATCACAGATCTGTGTCCCAGCTAGGTTGTAGACACTTGAGTCCTACAACCCCCCCTGCCTCTACCTCGGGTGAGACTTTATCTGCTTCGCAGGTGTTTCCGAAAGGGCCGATAGTTAGGGTTTTTTTGGTGCGTTGTTGAAGCATTGAACCCTGGGTCTGCCCCTGTGCCAACACTCCTGGTCAAGCGCCCACTTAATTGCATTCCAAATATTATGGGATTTAAACTATATAGTTAACAACCATATTCCAAAAATATTCCAAAATCTTTTAATAAACCCCTTTATAGGCTTTATCCACTTTAATATCCATATGGGATTCGTGCCTTTTAAAATGAGATAACCACATTATATGGTGGCACAAAATATGAAAGATTTTAAATATGGTTAAAATAACCATAAACCAAAGTCTTCAACCCACTTTATGTGTTAGAATACCTTGTGATATAGTTTCAAAACCATATTATAGGGTTTACAACCCACATACCATATATTTGTGGCTTGTAATACATACTTTAAATAAATCTGTGACACATTTGTATAACAAGTGATATGGTCGGCCAATTGGCTAGAATGTGGATTGTAGTTTTTTGCACCCGAGAGGTCACAAGTTCGATTCTCCAGGTGGACAAATAGAACTAATTTTTAAACTCATCCCATTTGGCCTAATCCAAGGTGCCATGTGGCATCACTAGATTGGGCCATGTGTCACTTTGACATTGGCCAACCAATCCCAGTTAGCCTACCACTCGATTGTCCAGTCAACCTTGCAACCTACCACGTGTCCTATCTTTCACCTGCCATATGTCACCTCTTCCATTACCATGTGTCACCTCCAGAAGGTGCCACGTCACCCTTTGACTGTTGACTTTTTACCTGTTTATGCAAAACTTTAGAGCGTGATAACTTTTGCATACAATGTCCATTTGCAAAAAATAATATATGGCCGGAATCAGCACGGCGAGACGAACACAATGGAACTAGTTTCGTCTAATTCTGAGAAATTTTTATTTTTAGGCCTTTCTAGATCCATTTTGGATCACACCTCCCCACTAAGACCTTTTGGTCCTCCAAAAGGGTACTAACCAGTCATCAAGTGCGGGATAGGCCAACCCACTTGTTCTCTGTCTTTAAACTCTGTCCTGTGCACTTGTATCATCAAGATCAATTGCAAAACAACCATGACAACTGATAACATATTGTTAGCCACTTGTACTCTTTCACATCTTACTGAAGCAACTACCATCCATGTTGAAAACATTAGCAATGATAATATCAGAAATATGACTACAAATGAGCTAATATATTTTTAGTACTTGCATGACATTATCTTATCTTGCAACAAAGTATGATTGAACTTCCATTCTACAATCATCTCATGTTTATGCTTAATATCAATTTCTTGATTTGCAATAATTATAGGTGTGTTTCTTGCATAAGTTTCCTTCCTTAATTGGCCCAATGTTTGAAGAGATTGATTTGATTTTAAGTGATGAGCATGTACAACATATTCATTGTCTTCTTTGATTAAGTGATATTGATTATGTTCCCTGTAGAAGATTGCTTTGTGATCATACAAATAAGGGTTGCCTAAGACCATTCCACATTCATTGAGTGGCACCACATCACACGTTACCTCATCCACAAACTTTGATGAAATTGAAAACTTTAAAGTGCATTGCTTTGTTATGTGCAATTTATTATTGTTGCTTATCCATTTAAGTGAGTAAGTTTTCTGATGCATTTTAGTGTTTAATCCCAATTGTTTAACAACCTCCTCTGAAATTAAGTTAGATTGAGATCCACTATCTATCAATGTATCTATATTAGTGTGTTTCATGATCACCCTTATGTGAAACAATTTGCATCTAGAACCATATCCATCACCAATTTTACCTGTTAAACCAACTGTTGTGATTTTAGACTCATCACCTAAATCTGATCCCAAGTGTGTTATTCGTTTTTCTACTGCAACTGTTTTCCTCCCTTTCCTTTCTTTGAACCACTTCGGTCTCTTATCAGGATGCAATTTCCAGCAATGGTCATCATTATGCCCTTCTTTCTTGCAATGCTTTCAAGAGAGCTTATCTTCCTTCTTTTCGTTGAATTTTCTTTCTTGCCATTCCCCTTCCTTTTGTCCTCTTTTCTTGAAGACGATTCCCCTGATACACAAACTCTTGTTTTCCCTGCCTCAATGTATGTTTCTTGAACAAAAACCTCATCAATATTAGTAGGTCCAAACATAAATACAATGTTACGAATATGTGTAGGTAAACCTCATATATACTTCATAAGAGTTTCTTGGGTATGTAATGGAATGTCTAACATTAATGCCATCTTATGAAATTCATCTGTGTATTCATGCATTGTTTGTCCCTTTCTTAGTTTAATACCTTGCCATTCAATTCAAGATTTATCTTTATAACCCAAAGGATAAAAAAAAAATTAAGTGCAGAAATAAAACCTTGCCATGATGAAAATACATTACCCACTTGTTGCATGCCATTTTGCAACTTTCTTTTCCACCTGATGAGTGTTGTGCCTGCAAGTCGAAGTGATGCCAATTTTATTTGAGTTTCCTCATCTTTGATTTGTTGCACACTGCAATAAACTTCCACCTGTCTGAACCAGTTATCAAGCCTCTCTGCATTTACTTCACCATCATACATGGGTAATTCAAACTTCACATAAATCTTAAGTAAAGGCATATTATGTTTATTTTTATGGGAATGTTTTCTTGTACTTGAAGAAGAAGAAACTGATGGAGAAGAAGGAGCTGAAGGAGGAGGTTTAGGAGGATCCTCTCCTTCATCACTTTTGTCTTGTTTAGAATATTCCCCTTGGAAAGGCCTCTTTCGTTCCAAATAATCCTCATATAATACCTTTACCATCTCAGACATGGCGAATAAAGTCTTTTGCAACTCGATCTATTTCTAAGACATGCCTTATTTCGATCCCATCTCCTCACTTTGAGAAGTCCTCTTTCTCGATCATATCTCTGGATCTCCTTCTACAATCTCACCTTCACCACGACTAAAATTTTCCCTGGTAATCATGTAAACTCAAAAACCAACCATCAAACTGCTCTAATACCACTTGATCCCAAAATGATCTTTTAAAGACTTGGTTAAGTTTTGAGCATGTGTTAAATTACCATTCAAAAACTTAAATGTGTAAGAGGTTTTAATGAAATAATTTTGTAGTCATGTTAAATCATACAGAACAAAAAATAGACATAAGGAACAACAAACCATAACACCAAGATTGATAACGGAGTTCGACAAGGTTGCATACGTCTCTGGGCATTTGTCTCAGTGGGGGAGGCTTTCTTATTAATTTCTTCAAATTCTGAAAATGTACATAAAAATTGCATCAAATGGATTTCATACTAGTATCACTGTGTTTTGATCGACCTCAAAAATCCAATGCAACTGACGTCACTGAAAAAGAGTGAGTGTAGCTTCCGGAAATGGCCTCCAAAGTTTGTTTGGCTTGCTGGTTTTTCCTGCATAAATTGGATTGTTCTGCTTTATTCTTCGTCAATTCGAACCGTGGTGAAGTGGTAAGTATTTTGGTTAAATAGTGTGAGGTTGTGGGATAAAAACTCAACAAACATCCTCTTCCTTGGGCTCGAATCTCACAATATATAGGTGTATCTCCATAAAATATGAAATATGGTTTTAAAACAAACCATATCCTATAGTCAAAACCCACTTTTCAATTATGTCGCACACACCTTTTGTATAGGCTCCTGGTCAATCACCCACTTAATTGCATTCCAAATCTTATGAGATTTAAACTATACAATTAACAACCATATTCCACAAATATTCCAAAATATTTTAATAAACCCGTTTATAGGCTTAATCCACTTTAATATCCATATGGGATTCGTGCCTTTTAAAATGAGATAACCACATTATATGGTGGCACAAAATATGAAATATTTTAAATATGGTTAAAATAACCATAAACCAAAGTCTTTGGCCCACTTTATGTGGCAGCACACCTTGTGATATAGTTTCAAAACCATATTATAGGGTTTACAACCCACATACCATATATTCGTGGCATGTAACACATACTTTAAATAAATCTGTGACACATCCGTATAATAAGTGATATGGTCGGCCAGTTGGCTAGCATGTGGACTGTTGTTTGTTGCACCTGAGAGGTCACAAGTTAGATTCTGTAGGTGGACAAATAGAATTGACTTTTAAACTCAACCCATTTGGCCTAATCCAGGGTGCCACATGGCATTACTGGATTGGGCCACGTGTCACTCTGGTATTGGCCAACCAATCCCAGTCAACCTACCACTCGACTATCCAGTGAAACTTGAAACTTGCCACGAGTTCTATCTTTCACCTGCCATATGTCACCTCTGCCACTGCCACGTGTCACCTCTAGAAGGTGCCACATCACCCTTTGACTGTTGACTTTTTACCTATTTATGAAAAACTTCAGAGCATGATAACTTTTTCATACGACGTCCATTTGCGAAAAACAATATATGGACGGAATCAGTGTGGCGCGAAGGATGAAATGGCATTGGTTTCATTCGATTACAAGAACTTTGATTTTTAGGCCTTCTTGGATCCATTTTGGATCACCTACTGAGTCCTCAAAGGCTGATCCTCCCTACTATATCTTGAGGGTTGAATCCCTCTGAACTCTGGATCCCTATGAGTTGGTACTATTGGTCGATCCACCTACCTCACCACTCATTGAGCTACCTTCTCCCTTTTTACTTGTGCTACTCGTGGGGCTACTTGCCTCACCACTAGTGGAGCTACCTACTCCTCCTCATTTATTTCTTTGCTCCTACTAGTCACAAAACACATGATTTGGCCTTCTCTAACTCCAAGAACCACTACCAATTTGAAGCTAGATCCTATGGGTGTTGGAATGCTGAGAGGAGGGGTGAATCAGTATGAGTACTTTATACCACTTTTAACCATAATATATATTCTTTCACTTTATCAATTATTGGCTTGCTATGGGATGACCAAGGTTCTAACTATAATATTACCAACGAACCCTTCTGGTTACCAGAAGGAAACACAATGCACATAGTGCATTGTGCAGTCTCATCCAAGATGGATTCTATGGGTGGCCGTGGGACTCAAATATATGTAGCCCGGGGATGGGATGTGTTCCTTTCAGAGGCATTTAACCTACTTATTGCTAACCTTCAACCCTCATTAGATATTATTCCAGACAACTGTCATGACTATCCTACTAGGATGGTATTAATAATTCTAGCTTCATTTGATCATAACCAAGTATTCATCTACTGTAAAACACGATTATGATCTAAACATTAGCTCTAACATTCCTTTACTTATTGTTGTTCTACAGGTTATATTAGTTTATTCCTACTGCACAATGTTCATTCCTTTTACCATTAACATATTCATCATAAAAAATTATCAAAGAAAATGCAATCATAACCACTACATACAGTCACATAAAACACATATATACCTTGGTTCACCCCCCCAGGGTTACGTCCACAAAGATTTGTCACTTCTGCTCTTTATTCATGTTCTTGCAAAATCTAGTGTTGTGCACTATACAATTCTTCTGCCATTACATTCGATCTCCATAGATTGCTAAAGTCTCTCAGCAAGACCTTCTACTCAACCCCAACAAGACCTCTAACAATATCAACAACACATATGCCAACAAAAATCTGTTAACAAAAAGGACAACCCTCTCATCGTCCTAATACATTCTACTTATAAAAAACTAGGACAAAGCCCTTACAAAAACCCTAACCCTAAGCGGATTGGGTTTGTCCACTTTCTCCTTGAATTAATCTTGATTGGTCCTCGATCTAACCATTTCTCCAAGTCAGTGCTTGTCCACTTTCCAACCGATCCACAACATTTTTTCCACTTTGTAACAACTTTTCTCAACGTTGTTTTTTCCTCTTTTTTCAGCGTCGATTTTCCTTTATTTCTGGCGTGCTCCCCTATTTTATGGCACTACTTTAATTCCTTCAAAAATTCTTCAATTTTTCCCAAAATTGGTTTGCGCCAAAAATCCCCCAACACTGACATCGTGACTCATCCCGAATCACTCATAGACTCTAACATCTTTCACTACCTATGCCAATGCTTCATACATCTCTGTTATCCGTTGGTATTGCTCCTGAGCTTGGTTGCTCTTCTTTGTCATGGCCTCTACCACCTGTGCGTTGATTGGAGGTTTTAGTATATCTCCCCCCTCCAAGCCTATCTTCTCTATGTTCAATTTTTATGTGTCAATATCCACAACCAGTTACTCTGCCTTCTCCTGCAAGGGCTCCAACTGAGTATGTCTTGCCATCTTCTGTGCCCACACCATTTTTTCCTCTGCTTGTAGGATATTCATCTCTGCAACCATATTGATCTTCTCTGGTAGTGACATTGTCTTTTTTTTCTAATTTAAATCTGTCATTGTTTCATGCAATTTGTCTTCCTTCCCTTGTAGGTCTTGTAGGCTTCCATCCTCTAAGAGTTGTGTCCATAGTTGGGCACTCTTTTCCAACAACTTTGTCATTCTATGTATATTTTGTGCGATGTTCTCTACATATGTTGTTGCATCCTGCTCTCTTTGCACTCTGACTTCTGGAGGAGTAGTAGGTACTACGTGCTCCTCCATCTCCTTAATCTGGTCCTTATAATGCTCCATAGCCTATGTTATTTTCCTTATCTTCTCTTACAAAGATACTCCCTCTAATTCGACGCTTTCTAAGATGGCTTGAAATACTACATTTATTTGTTTCTCCATTTCGTCCAATTTTTATTGTGTTATTTTCTTCACTTTCCCTTCTTGGCTAACTGCCTCCTTGAGTGAGGTCTGTTCTTCCTACACCAACTATAAGTTCATCACATTAGACCTTTCCCTGGACTGAATCTCTTGTGCAATGCTAATCTGTAATTTATACAACGCCTTTGTTAGAATCTTGGGAAAATTCAAGTCCAATGTATCAATGTATTTTAGGGGCTTATGTGTTGTCTCCTCATCAACAAACAACATCTCATGTGTTATGATGAAATTTACACTCCCTTGTGTCATGATCTGCATTGCCTCTCCAATAGATGTTCCTTCTCTAGTTTGTGTTGGTTTATCTTTCTGTTGCTTCTCTGCCCTAATATTCAACTGCTCCAGCGCAGTTTTTACTTCTTGTATTTTCTCCAAAATCGATGCCCTGTGATTCTCTACATTCTCCCATACTTCTGACAGTCGATCTTCGATTGTTGTGGCTACCAGTTCCACATTATCTGTTGTCATCGATGTGTGCATTGGTGTTCTATGGGCCTTCGCCTTCTTTCTGGAGCCACTTACTTTCTCCCCTATTCTCTTTATTTGGGCCTCTGATGGATTAGATGCCTCAGTCATATCTGTATCCATGCATGTCTCATGCCCAATGTCTTCCTCCACCGGTTTCTCATGTGTCTATGTTCTTACTTATTTTGTGTGCACCTACTCCGTTGTACTTCTTGGTGCCTGCTCTGTGCACGATGGATTCTATGTAGAACCATGATGTGATTTATTTTCTGTCCTACGTGTCTTCTGTATGGGGATTCTTATCCCCACTGGACCTTGTGTTGTATTCTTCTTCTTACTAGCAACATTCATGCATGTCTGTTGCATGAGGACTGTTCTACCCTACATCTGAGTTTGTACTATTGGCGTTGTTGTTGGGATCATTGGCACTTTCCACTCCTCATGAAAATACTTGACCTCCATCTGGATGTCTTTCATCATTGCGCAATAACTCAATTGTAGACACTCCTTGGCTGGATCCCTCTTTTCCTGTAGCCACATGCTATGGCGTGATGCTTGGAAATTTGCTATCTGTCCAAACTCCTGGATAGTTTTGGGAAAATCCTCCATGTATTTGCTAACCAATTATGGATCTCTGTCAAGTACAGAGCGAATACGTCATTGTTTATTTTCTTTGCCTTTAGGTCCATTATGCTCTGAAGCGACATGTAGCAGGTTGCGCCACACTTTCATGTCCTCTGCAGGAACATATTGTATGTTGGTTCTTTCCATCCTACCAATGCAATGAGGATGAGTAACCACAAGTAGAGGAACTTAGAGCCCCAATCCTGCGTGTCCTTGAAATCCTCTAAGAACGAGTTAAGTAGATAAGGTGCCCAACTCATCGACCTCCCCTTCGCGTACTATGTTGCAACTGCTACCCCTCATGTTGGTACTTCCTCATTTCTGCACTTGCGCATTAATTTACAACCTAGCATCCTTTTCACAAATGTCATTGCAGGATCATTGATGTCATAGATCCTGATTCCCCTGTTATCTCCCTCCACACCATATTTTTCCTTGATTTCGTGCGAGATATATTTTTCTTTTGTTTTGTCCTCTAAGTACTTCTCTGGCTTCTCTCCATCCATGGGTAGCCCTATGATTGTTGCGATCAAATCAACATTGATAGGCACTGGCCTATCCATCCATAGAATTCCTCCATGCACCCTTGCTAGGAGTTGCTTCACACATCCATTGATGTGTTTACCACTCCCCAAGTGTGGTATATCTAGTAACCTCATTATTCCTATGTTGTAGAGCCCCAGGATCCACTATGTAGGCTCCAACAGTGGCGCGCCTGATGGGCCTTCTCCTCTTCTCTCCAAATAGTTTTGTGGCACAGAATATGGTAATTTGACTACGTCTATTACATCATGATCAGAGTATTTGATGGTATCTACTCCTCCCACCATCTCATCCTCAACCTTCACTCCCTCGAGGATTTTTGGCATCATGATTTCCAATTCTGCTTGTGTGTGCAATATTCCTTGTGCACTACTCTCAGCTCGCGCCTTCTTCTTCCCTTGCGAGGAAAACACCATGACCTCTGGTATGCCATGGCACTATGTTTCATGCTCTTCTTTTGGATCTAGTCCATGCTGTGTTGAACCCATGGCATGTTCTCCCTGTTGTAGCCCTTTTTTCTTGGACACATCGGATTCTATTATTTCTGCATCCTCCTCCGGTTTCCTGACCTCCCGTGCTGGGTTTTTTTCCTCCTCCACACATGTGGTAGTAGGCTCATACTCCATCATGTGAATCTCATCTACATCCACGACTATGGGCATCTCTTATGTCCTTGTTTGTGTCACCCAAGCACTACTTCTCATTTTTCGCCTAGCCCTGCTCGGTGCTCAGACTCTTGGTGTTGACGTCCTGTTGAAATTCGAGCTGCTAACCACAAATATCCACTTGTTTTTATCACTTCACACTCTCTCGTTCTCAACTCTCGCTCTTCATTCTTCTCCTTAGTGAAAAAATGCAAATGACCATGTTTCCCCCCTTTTTCGACTTTATAGTGGGACAAAAAAATGACAGATGTTTCGCATCGACAATGTTCACTTTTTCCTCCACGCTCCACTTTTATACATGTCAACTATTTCTCATCGCGCAATGTTTTCAACACTTGTTTTTCTATGGCACACTTGTTAATGCTAACAATTCTATTACATCAACACCTCTAATGTTCTCCTATCTTTTTGTTTTATTGTTACCTTTCTTCTTTTTATGGATTTTTGTCTTTTTATTCTAACATCTACTATATCCAATATTTACAATCATACCTTCTTTCTATGTTTTCACCTCAGGTTGTTAGGTTGATTGTCTTGATACAACTTCATTCGACCATCGTTCACTAGTCCTCTGAGATTCTTCCCTGGAAGATCTTTCAGTTGCACAACAACTCCATTTGTAATAGCCTCTACTTGATAAGACCCTAACCAATGCATTTTGAACTTCATAGGGTGTTGCAAATACATGTTGTCAAAGAGGAGAACTAGATCTCCTTCCTTAAATCTTTTCTTATTTATGTTCCTATCATGCGAAGCTTTGTCCTTTGTTTTATGTACTTCCTGGTGAAATCTTGCTAAAACCCTGTCTTCTTCCATCTCCATCAATTGATCCAATCTTTCCTATGCAACACCTTCTTCTGTCATGCTGGTGATTGTTGCAATGCACAGACTAGGTATTAAATAATCCAATAGAACCGTGGCTTCCTTCCCATACACCAGTCTGAATGGTGTTTGTCCTATAAGCTTCTTGAGTGTAGTCTCGTAAGCCCATAATATTGTTGATACCTTCAAATCCCAATCATCCCTATTCACATTGAAAAACTTTGTCAATTCATTCTCTAGAATCTTGTTAAAATATTATACTCTACCATTTACCTGGGGATGGTAAGGTGTGCTCTTCTGATGATATATCTAAAATTCTTCTATCATAGCTCTGCTTGTCTTGTTAATAAAATGAGTTCCTTGATCACTCAACAAAATTATAGGACATCCAAATTTGGTCACTACATTCTCAAAGAGAAACTGTGTTGTAGTTTTGCGCTGCAGTCCTTCATTGGGGTTTCTTTTTCCCAGCTGGTTAAATATTATGTCGTAGCGACGATGTATATGGCTCTTGATATCCTTGTTGGTGGATTAATGGGTCCAATGAAATCCACATCCCATTTATCAAATACATGTAAAGTTACTTGGGGCATAAGTGGAATTTCATCCCTTCTAGATGGTTTCCCCACCCTCTGACAGACATCATAGGTCTGACAGTATTCCTTTGCATCCTTATGTGTTGTAGGCCACCATAATCCTACATGCAACATCTTTTGTGTTGTAGGATTTCTTGCATAGTGCCCTCCAATTATCCCTTTGTGTGCTTCTGCTAGCACCATGGAGCGTCCATGCTCCATCACACATCTTCTTAGAATTCCATCTGCACCTAGATTGTATAAATGACCTACAATCAACTGATAGTCTGCATTGCGCACTACCAACTATTTTTTCTGCGTGACAGTAAATTCCTTGGGATCCATTCCTGTTCTCAAAAATCCAACAATGTCAGCAAAATAATCATCACCAATATGAACAAAAAATAAGTTAGCATCAGTAAATTTCTCCTCCAAGTTCTTTGGCTCCTCTCCATTAGTAATTCTTGATAGATGATCTTGTCTTGCATTCAACTTCCCTATTTTTAATATGATTTCAAAATCATATTCCTGAAACAATAACAACCATCTACAGATCCTTCCCAACAACACTGTCTTGTTAACTAGGTACTTCAAAGAGGAATGGTCTATAAACATCTTAAAATGTTGACCCAATAAATAATGTCTGAACTTTTGTAAGGCATATACCATATCCATACCTTCCCTTTCTGTATTATTATAGTTATGCTCAAACTCAGATAACTTTCTACTAGTAAAATATATTGGGTGATCAATGTCTCCTTCATCTGGTTGTGCCAAAACTTCTCCAAGTGAAATGAATGAAGCGTCCACATGCACATGAAATTATTTTGTCCAATCTGAAAAGCTCAAAATTGGTGTTGTCGGCATCCTCTGTTTCAATATGTCCAAGCTCTCTTGGCATTCATCATTCCATTGAAACTCGATGTCTCTCTTTAGTAACTTCTCCATGGGCGCAATAATATTTGCATAGCCCTTTATAAATTTCTTGTAGTACCATGTGTTATCACCGAAATTTCGTCCGCACATGGCGACAAGAACTTCACATCATCAAAATAGCAATGAAGTCATTCATGGCACTGAATTAATTTCACAGTGGTCCAGAAGGGTAAAAAACTATACAAAGTAACCAAAAATTGAAGGGCGCTTCACAGTAGTTTTGTGTGCGTGCACATGCGCAGGAAAACAATGTACTCTACGCGCAGGATGCGCGGCTGTCAACGACAAAACCCGCGCACCTGCTAAAACAACGCATTTATTGAATTGGTCGGCCTCTCAACCGCTTACGGACCGTCTCCCAATCTGATTTGACTCCCAAATCCGAGCCGAATCCGCAGGGTAGGTGGGTTAATGACCTAAGGAAGGCCTAAAGGGCCCCTTTTCACACTTTGAAGAGGTTACATAATTGCCCGAGGATCTGCTATAAAAATCCATGAAGATACATTGTTTTGGCAAGGAATTTCAGGCATCGTTATGCTGCTAAGATCGTTAAGGACTCATTCTTTAACGATAACATATTGGCAACATTGCAGGGAGTTCTTTCACTGTCATACTCAGTTCTTCTCATTGTAAGGAAAGCAAACTTTGTGAGGGCCTCAAGAGCATTCCGTTGGGGGAAGAAGGAACCACAGTTCTCTTCCTTCATCGTGCTCTGATTTCATCAATTGACCAGCTCAAAACCATTGGTGACATCTGTCTTTTTTTTGGTGTTTTGTTGTTTCTTTTCACAGTTTTAATTTGTTTTCAGTTGATATTATCTTGTATTTTGTTCTGTATTCTCTAACCTTTCCTCACACAGTTGTCATGCCCTGCAACACCCAACAGGGCATGTAAGCACCCTCGATTTGCTCACCAGGTGACGAATTGGGTGCGAACAGAATGGCGACTCCACTGGGGAGTTAGGTATCAATTCCTCCCTCATTTGGGTTTATTTTGCTTTCCTTTTGGTTTTATTAACTTGCAGGGACACAAATCGGCCTCCGCCGACCTGCTAACCAGTCAATTCATAGGAGAATTGAGAGAAATCCATCCGGAGTTTCTTTCTCGGTAACTTGTCACAAACGCACGGGTATTACGACCCACAGACGCGCATCTGGCGCGCATGTGCCTGAGTTACAATTGTTTTTCCACGCACATGTGCTTTGGTTTTCAATACGGTCAGCGCGCAGGCGCCATATGCGCCTCTGTCTACACTGCAGGTCGCGCATCTGAACTAAATTTCTCATTGTAAGGTTTTGGATGTGGGGAAAGCCATTTTCCTTCTCAAGAATGATGTTATGCATGCTCTAAATACTGCACCACTTAGACCCCTCAACTTATAAAGGGGATAGTCAAACAAACATAAGCACTTAGATGGATAAAAATCATTTTCCCTTATTTGATTTTTTGCCACACAGATGGCTTGCTTTGATTTATAATCTAAGGAACACATCAATTTTAAATCACATCTAAATCGCATTCGATACTAGAAGTTGGAGTAGCAATCCTCGAGTATGCTCTTCTCTTGCGCAATCAAGCGATCTTGAGAATCAGAAAGAGATTGTGAAAACAATCTCATCTCCCTTA
>SNQJ01S0052279.1:10820-36855 GCA_010110895.2 Picea sitchensis | reverse complement strand
TTCCTTCATCGTGCTCTGATTTCATCAATTGACCAGCTCAAAACCATTGGTGACATCTGTCTTTTTTTTGGTGTTTTGTTGTTTCTTTTCACAGTTTTAATTTGTTTTCAGTTGATATTAGCTTGTAGTTTGTTCTGTATTCTCTAACCTTTCCTCCCACAACTGTCATGCCCTGCAAGACCCAACAGGGCATGTAAGCACCCTCGATTTTCTCACCAGGTGACGAATTGGGTGCGAACACCATGTGTGGCTCAATGTTTCTTTCAACTGGCGCACTAACTTTGGTGGTGTTAAATTGACAATAACGTCAATATTTGTTGGGTATACTATCAAGACATGTTTGCATAAAATGTGTCCAAGTAGGATGCCAAACAGTGTATTGAATATACATGTCTTAATGTTCAATGAAATTTGATAGTTATATACCAATCCAGTGCACGGTTTATGAAAGTTATTGCTAACTACCCTACTTTTTCTGCCTCGTCAGTGACTTTTTTCGCTTCCCATATTCACTCACACACGAATAGGTGATTCTCTGGGTCTTCTGATCCATCCCCATGAAACTCTGGTAATCATATCGTTTGATCTATGCCTTCCATTGTCGAATGTGATGTACCTGCTCCATGTGGTACTATTATATATGTATCATTGTTCGGACTTGAGCTCCCACTGGTGTTTCTACTGGTACTTCCACTTGTACCACTACCTATACTGCTACTGGTACTGGTACTTCCACTTGTACCCTCACTTCTATTTTGATCTTCTAGCTTCTTCTGACCATTAGTCACTAGTTCTCTAAACAACTATTTCTTTGTTGATGTGTTCATACATGGGGTTGTAGGTTCTACACTGATTCAGATCTCGACAAGGGAATCTTCTTCCTCATTAGATACAACTCCTCTATTATTTCTTTCATATGTGGTGCAAAATATTTCTTCAATGTGCTCCATAACACGAAGATCCTCTACCTCTTCCTCATCACTCTCCAAGCCTTCCCTCTTGGCTACTGCTCTTTTCTTCCTATTAAGATTATATTGGTAAGGTCTTCCATTGTGCATTGTTCATGCCTTCTGCATAATTTCCTGGATCTCCTCTTGATTCATCATAATAGGATCTTCTCGTTACTGTGCTCTTCTCTATCCATTTCCCCTTCCATATAATAACTTCCTCAGGTTTCCCCTAACTCCCCCATGCATGAAGGGTAGTTTAGTTGTTTGATTCCATAATTAATACCCCTTTATCATGCAATAATATCTTTATCGAAGTGTACAAAGATCTGATGTACCTTCCCCTTGGGCCCTGTTATTGCATAGTTTGTAGCAATGATAAAATCTTGAGGTTTGGAGTTCAAACTAGCGTAACAGGAACCAATCCCACCCAATGTCACCACAATGGGATGGTTCTTTCTATTTAGGGTGGTAAGGCCCAGGGGAGACGTCCCCGGTGGCCTGGGGTTTTGATAAGGCAAAATATTACAGGATAAAGTAGTTATTCCCCCCTCACAAGTCACCACCAAGCAGATAGTCCGGCCAAAGTCCAATAAAGTAAAACCCCCAAAGAAATACATATGCCTGGAACAAAGCAACAGTAAACTAATATATGCAAGCTAGTTCAATGGGTTAGTACTTCATATAAATAGATGACTATCCGATAAAAATATAAGCAATTTAGCAATAAATATTGGCGAAGTCAATGTTTATAAATAGCAAATCAAAATAATATCACTTCTTCAACAAATATTGGAATAACGTGGCATTCAATGTAATAAATCAACACTTCAGTTAATTAATGCCTTTAATCGCCATTAAATTGCATATAAACAAAATGTTTGATGCATCAAGGTGTTAATAGCAGGAGAAAACAACAACATATAGGGTTAGAAGGCTAGATCTAGGCTAGGGTTAGTGAGGTTAAGGTTTAATTCAAGATTTGAGAGTAGTTTTGATGAGGTTTAATTCAAGATTTGAGAGTAGTTTTGATGAGGTTCACTTCAACACATGAGGTCTTAGGATCAGTGCCTTGGGGTTAAATGGAGTCAATAATGAAGGATGCAAGGGTTGAAGGATTCAATAATCAAAATGGCTAAGGACTAGAGGGAGATGTTTGGAGGTGTTTTTAAGGCAAGGCCTCGAAATCAAAACCCTAGGGGATAGAGGCTCACTCTGGTGTTGCTATGGAAAGGCCTCATGCTCTCTCCTCCTTCCTTAACTAGGATGGAAAAACGGATAGCTAAAAGATAAAGCATAAAACCAAAACTAGAGGGTTTGCTAAAGCAAGGTGTTGCTACAGCAAGGCCTTTTCAACAAACCCTAGAGAAAAATGACCCTAAGTGTAGTAGGCATGAGCTTAAGATGTCTATCTCTCTTTTGGTCTCTCGATAGTACGGCTAGAAATAAATGAAGAGAAAAAGAGGGTGTAGCTACGGCTAGGCTCTCTCTTCTCTATCAGGGGACATGAGACAAGGACCTACTTGTGTTCTTTTCACCTAGGGTTTTGTTCATAAAAATCATAAATACATGCAAGAAATTAAACTACAACCATTCATTCAATAATTTTTGTAGAAAACTAATTACAATTCACCAAGAAATATTAATGCAAACCCTAGTTGTAACACTTTCCTTCAAGAGAAATTCCAAAACATGCCAAAAAAATCCTCCTTCAGCAAGTGTGCATCACTAGATCAACCAATAACCCAAGAGAGGGTGCAAATTTCAGACCTCACTTATGAGTGAGTAAGTTTTCATGAAAAAACGAAGGTGGAAATCCTTCATTTAAACCATTCCATGACCTAATTTTATATTTTAGGTCATGTAAAAGGCCGACAAGGCCAAAATACAAAAATCATATTGTTTTACATTAAAATGTTAAATCTAAACCCTAATCAAGATGAAAAGAAAATAAAATCCTCTCTAAGGGGAATGTTATCCCTTTCTAGGGAAAATGAAGCATCCTGGAGCAAAATGTTAACCCTTCTTGGGCTTCTCCAACCTGCCACACGTGCCACTGTTGCCCAGTCTGTCTCCTAAGACGTCCAATAGGTTGGATGACATCATTTTCATCATGGGTGACATCCCAGGCCTTCCAAGGCAAACGTTCCACTGAAAAGGTATCAACTCCCCTAGGTCAAGCTGTGTCAGGGTTCCTCTAGAGGAATGTCCTCTTCTTCTCCAATGCAAAGCCCCTGATCCATCTCTGTCCTGTCTCTTCCCCCTGATGCGGTCTTAACATCCATCTGGTGGGATCTTCATCCCCATGGAGGTCCGAACTGATGATCTCCCCATGTGTACCGGTCCAAATAGTACTTATCCGTCGGGCATGGTCCTGCACATCAAAAGCTATGCCCTCCATGGGCTCATCAGTCACAAGGATCATAGCAATGCCAATCACATTTCATCATCAATATTATTAAACATATGCATAAAATCCCTAATACATCAACTAAAGATCAAAGGCGTTACAGCAGCCTGCAATGCAAGTTTGGAGAAGAAGATAAGGCATCCTACTAGGCTAGTGTCCATAGAAGAAGGAAAGTTCCATGAAGAAACCTCATCCAAGCCATGTAGGTGGGTGATGTGGTCAGGGGATGTCCAAACATGTGGGTGCAGTGAGGGCTAGGGGTGCAAAAAATGTTAACTGTGGGTGCCTTTATAGAAGGCGAGTTGTACCTATCATGGATGCATTTTTTCCAAGCCCATTCTTGCCTTTTATTCTTCATTCTTTTACTCTTTAATATTTTATTTCCCTTTTTTGTTCAAGAGATAAGCAAGGGACACTACCCTAGCATGGTGACTAGTGGTGACATTGTTACCCACAAGTATTTTCACAGAAATGAGAAGGTTGGATTGTGATGAGACCCCCTTTCCCTTAGCCATGCAACCAAGAGTCATTGCCCTAGCGTGGTGACCAACTAATGGTAATGTCATACTGTAGATAACCATGGACCTAATAGGTTGGCTCGTGATGAGGCCCCCTATCCTCTGGTTAGGCCTTTTTTTATTATTTTTTTCGGGTCCCTCTTGTTTCTTGCTGAGAATCCTTTTATTGCTTTCTCGGGGATCCCTAGGAGAAGCATCTCGAGGTTTTATTATAGGTTTTTAACTTTTACCAGCTTGCTTTTACCTTCTGGGCCTTTAGCCCCTTCTTCCCACGAGATAAGGTGCAATCCTGAAAATGGTTCAACCCATGTCTGGACAAGTGGAATGGGATAGCTGAGTGGGAAACAAAATGGAAAAGTGGTACTATGACGGGAGCAGATGATGGATTCTCATAAATTCCCCCCAGTGGAAAACCAAAACCTACAGACACGGGCTTTCTGTGGCACCCTGTCAATCCCCCCAAACATGGTCAAGTGAGAAAGTGTAATATCCAACCAGTTGTTATAAATAAAAGGAATCAAATGCATATGTTCAAAGGTTTTGATGATCAAAGTGACACATACCATGATACTTGAACTAATTACCTCATGGAGAAAGAACCTTTTATGAAACAAGACCAAGTTGATGGTGATGAATTTTTCTGTTGTTGACAAGATGAAGATGTTGGAAGAAATAAAAGGTGGGCCCTTCAGGGCCATGCCAAAGTCAATATTTCTCTCAGTACTCCATGTCTAGGACCTGTGGGCCTCGAGACATGATCTCCTAGTTATCCCTGAAAGTGGGGGATAACATCTAGCTCCAACTCGGGGACATGTGCTCACTGTAGGGCGCATGAGAACCTCAACATCTCTGGCTTAACCTGCTAACCTACTTGATCTCAAAAGAAGCATCAGTAAAAAAACTGGGGTGGTAATTCCACCCCATCATACATAGATATATAGAGACTAAAATAAAACAATCAATAAAAGTGATGTGAAAGCAAACTAACATGCGAATGCAAATGATATAATACATGAAAGTAAAATGCCTACTTACCTGCACTTACCTGTGGAGTCAAGTTGTAGGTGGATGGTAATGCTTGATGTGTAAAGCGTTCACTGGCAACTTCAAGGCCTCTCCCTCCATGGTGCCCAGGTTGAAAGAGTTCGTACCTGCATGACTTATGATTTTATAAGGACGTGTCCATAAACTGTCAAACTTCTTATGCATACCAGTTTTCTCCTTTCTTTTATCCCATAACAACACGAGGTCTCCTTTAGTGAAGTTTCTTTCCTTATCTTTATAGTCAAAGGCACTTTTTATCTTCTCCTGGTTTCTTTCCATCTGACCAAGGGCGTTTCATTTGGTTTCATCTAACTCTATTAGCTAGTTGGTTTGTCCTTGGATTGCTTCCCCATCTGTATCGTATTGTTGGGCAAAACGAAGGATGTGAATCTCGAGGTTCATGGGAAGTTTTGCTTCTAGTCCATATACCAATTCAAATGGGGTCCTTCATGTGGAGGTCTTTGTTGTTATTCGGTCTGCCCATACTGCATACTTGATTTTGCTATCCCAAGATTTCTTATTCTCCCCCACGACCTTCTTCAAAATATTCATAAAGTTTTTATTGCTTGATTTTTCCAATCCGTTCCCTTGTGGATAGTACTTGGAGGAATGGGATAGGACAATTCCATATTTGAAGCAAAATTCTACCAAAGTGTGTGAGATAAAATATTTGGCATTGTCTGTAGTTATTTTGGAAGGGATACCGAATCTAGTTATAATCCTTTCTTCCAAAAATTTCATGACTACTTCTTTGGTGGCCTTCTTTGTGGGAATGGATTCAACCCATCTGGTGAAATAGTTTGTGGCTGTTAGGATCCATCGGTAGCCATTACTCAAATTATCTTTAAACTCAACAACAAAATCCAAACCCCACTGTTGAAAGGGTGCTTCTATCACTACAGGTTTCAGGGGTTGTGTTGGGAGCTTTGTTTTACCAGAGAAGTATTGGCAAGGCTGAAAAGCTCGGACATGTTGGTGAGTATCGAAAAAAAGTGTTGGCCAATAATACCTAGCCCTCAGGATTTTGTGAGAAGTAGTACGGGTTGAAAAGTGTCCACCACAGTATACAGAGTGAAATTCTTCCAACAAATTCCTTGCCTCTTCTTTGTTGACACATATAAGTATGATCCCGTCAGGATTTCTCCAACCAAGGCCATCTTCGGACAAACAGTATTTCATTTCCCTTAGTCTTAAATCCATTCTTTTGTAGTCTACCAGGTGATCAGGGAATGACAAGTTCTTTAGATAATAGACAATATCAGAATACCACTCATCATGCTCTAGTTCACTGATCACCACATTTACTTGTTCATTCTCATCCTTTTGTATGGCTTCTTGGTTGTTTTCGGTCAGCATCTGGGCCAAACCTTGTCCCTTTATTATTTTGGTGGGATTTATCTCTAAGTCATACTCTTGGATTTTGGATACCCACTTTCCCCTAGTCCCCATGCAATCTTGCTATGATAGGACATCTTTTACGGCAGGGTAAGGGACATAAGCCTTAATTTTGTTGTACCCGATGTAATTTATGAAGTGTTTAAGGGATTTTACCAAGGCATACGTTTTTTTCTTAGTGATTGTGTAATTCAATTCGGAATCTCTAAGGGCCTTGCTCATAAAAGCTACGGGGTGTTCATAGTCATCGATGTCCTTTTGCATTAGAACACCTACAATGGTATCCTGGGAGGCAAATGAGAATATGATGAAATCTCGTGAGAAATCAGGGTTGATCAAGACATGAGCTTGGGAGATAGAATATTTTATATCCTCAAAAGACTTGATGGATTTGTTATCCCATCTGAAAGCAACATCCTTTTTTAGAAAAGCACTCATGGGTTTTATCCTTTCGACAAAGTTTGGAACAAATCTTCGAATGAAATTGATCTTTCCAAAAAAGGATTGTAAGGATTTTTTGTTGACAGGGGGACGGACATCTCTTATTGATTGGACCCTCTCAGGATCAATGGATACCCCCCCTTTCAAGGCCACGTGACCCAAACGTTTTCCCTCGTCAATCCCAAAAATATACTTCTTGGGGTTTAGAGAGATGCCATACTTCCTACATCATTTGAACACAATCCTGAGGTGTGAAAGGTGGTATTTTCTGTCCTTTGATACAACAGTGAGGTTGTCTTGGTAAATCTCTATGATTTTTTGTATAAGATCCCTGAAGGAAAAGTCCATTTCTCTCTAAAAGGTAGCACCAGCGTTCATAAGGCCAAATGACAGCCTTAAGTACATGAAGGTTCCCCAAGGCATGGCAAAGGTTGTTTTAAGATGGTCTTCTCTTTTGAGCAAGACTTGGTTGTATCCGTAAAAACCATCCAACATGGACATCATCCCTGCCCCTGTAACCCTTTGCAGCAGATTTTCCATGTTCAGGAGAGGATAGTTGTCTTTCAAGGATGACTGGTTAAGGTTGTGGAAATCAACACATAAGCGTATTTTGTCGGTCTTCATTTGGAAAACTACCAAGTTTGACATCCAAGAAGAATATCTGATAGGAGTTATGATACCAGTGTCAACCATTTTCTGGATTTCTTTATGTATTTGGCTTGCTAGATTTGGATTAATATGTCTTATCTTTTGTCGAAAAGGTTTGGCTCCGCCTACCAAGGGTATGGCGTGCTGGATGGAATCTCCTCTATAGGATTTCAACTCATCATAGTTCCACACAAAGGTGTCTTTAAACTCTCAAATAAGTGATAGTATTTCCAACCTTTCCTTTTCAGCAGTGCCTTTTCATATCTTGACCATCCTTGGGTCTATCCCTGTACCAATGTTGAATTCTAGGGCTTCGTCTGCTTGTTTATTGGGCCTTCTTCCTTTGAAGACATCATGTCTATCAAAGAGACTTTCCAAGGGAACACAGCCTTTGGGTAAGGTGTTTCTTTATAGGTTTATGACCTCCAAATTCATGGAGTCAACCAAAAAGTTAATTTGTGAATCTGTGAATTCTTTGATGTTTTCCATGAACTTGACGATCTAGTCATCATCTTCAAAAACTTGCCAATGCTCCAAGTTATTGGGAACAAAATGTCTAAAGAGGAATTCCATATTGCACAATTCATGAAGTGGTCCCTCACAGGGTTGTAGGGTGGAAGCAGAAATGGCCAAGGCATCTGCCACGTGGTTATCTTCTCAAGGAATGGCTTCAAGCGATACTATCTTAAAGGATTTTGAAAGGGATTGAGCCAAGTCTCGGTATTTCTTCAACTTCTCATTTTTTGTAGAAAATTTCATCATCACTTGTGATACTATGAGGTCTAAGTCTACTTTTCCCTTTAGGTGTGTAACCCCTTTGTCAATTGCTAAGTTTAGACCTAGGATCAGAGCCTCATACTCATCGATATTGTTGGTGCAATGGTATTCTAGCCTATACGAGTGGTAAAAGGATTCACCGGAAGTGGTTGTCAAAACAATTCCAATGCCTGATCCAGAACTTGAGTGAGATCCATCAAATTCCAAAGTCCAAATTCCCTCAGATTCTTCAATGGTGTCAATATCCAATTTCCCTTCTTGGACAAGCCAATTGTTGATGTCACCATCAATGCACAAGATTTGGTCACTTAACTCATCAAGGGTTTCAACTGGGGTGACCACGAAGGGTTCATTGTGGAGGGTGAAGAATCCTCCTTCGGGATTAGGGATGGTTGCCTTAAATTCTTGTTCATAAAAACTTCCAGCTAATTTCTTTATGAGGTGTTTGTGAAGGACGATACCCAAACTGTTCAATGTGTCCACGACGATCACATCTATAAAGAATGGGGCACTAGGGTAGGAGTCAAAGGCAACTTCTAGATCTTTAATGATTCCTTTTGAAAAACCACCTCTGGTAATTGGTCGTGAAAGGATCAAACCCAATTGATGCATGATTTTCTCCATCATAATGTTGGTTGTAGCATTTGGAAGCTATTGACTTGGAGAGTGATGTAGAAAGGTGTGGCCTCATCTCTTTTCGAACAGGCATTGTCTACTTGGTGGATAAAGCAAGGAAACTCTTCAAGAGGTTCAAGCTCAAAGGTTTACGGCAGAGAAGATTCAATCTCTCCCTCCTTGTCCTGGGAAGGTTCAATTTCTACGAGAAATTCCTGAAGAAGGGAATCCTATACATGATTATGGGACAAGCTCCATTTCCTCTTAGGAGGTGCAAGTTCAACTTGAAGTATTTCTAGGATCTTAGGTTCAGTGACAAACTCATCACCAGGATCCAAAAGGTCATCACTGTGTGAGAGGTTAACTTGACTGATGTAGTCCTCGAATTCAAGATTCCTCTCAATCTGATATGCTAAATCTTGTGCTTCCTCTAGGGTTGAGGGTGACCGGTCCCTGAGGGTGAACTGTAAAAGTCCTTCTAAAAAGTTCAAGTAGTGCTTGAGGATAGCTTCTTCTAAGTTTAGTTTTTGTCGGACCTTTTAGAGGAGAAGGTTGAACCTATCACTGAAATCCCTAACACCGTCATAGGAACCTTTGTAGATGTCAAGGTATTGGGAGAAAAAATCTTGCGTGTGTTCATTATTACACCATATTATTTTGAAAGCCTTCTCCAGCTCTTCGGTATTTCTTATGCTTCCTTTCTGGAAAGCATCGATCCAAGTCTTAGCATCCCCCACAAGAGAGATTTCAAAAAGTCTCATAAAGACATCCGGGTGTTCTTGATTGGTTTGATGAAATTCAAAGCTATCACAAAATTGGGCCCAATGTGAATTACCGGAAAGTCCTCTTCCTCAAAAAAATGGCAACCAGGAATTGGCGTCTTCGGGAAAGTCATGTAATCCACCTTGGGTGTTACTTAGGTCAAAATAGATGAAAGTTTCTAAGTGAGACCACTTGTGTGGATCAGGCGGAGGGGTAGGGTTTGAAAGGGTGACAGTTTCCATAGTAGAGGGGTTTGAGTACTGTCGTCCGCTACGGGTCGTCATCGGTGGAGTCACCAGATAGTTTGTTTGAAACTATCAAAGAAATTAGGGAAAACTCCCTAGTGGAGTCGCTATATAGTTTGTTTGAAACTATCAAAGAAATTAGGGAAAATGCCCTAGTGGAGTCGCCAGGTAATCTTGTAAGAATAATACTTTCTGAGGCAAGGCTTACCAAAAAGTGTCATCCGAGGGAGGTTTGACTCAGTGTTCCCCGACAATGGTGCCAAAATGTTATTGCACAGTTTGTAGCAAGGATAACATATTGAGGTTTGAAGGTCAAACTAGCGTAACAGGAACCAATCCCACCCAATGTCACCAAAATGGGATGTTTCTTTCTATTTAGGGTGGTAAGACCCAGGGGAGATGTCCCCGATGACCTGGGGTTTTGAGAAGGCAGAAGATTATAGGATAAAGTAGTTATTCCCCCCTCACAAGTCACCACCGAGAAGATAGTCTGGCCAAAGGCCAATAAAGTAAAACCCCCAAAAAAATACACCTGCCTGGAACAAAGCAACAATAAACTGATATATGCAAACTAGTTCAATGGGTTAGTACTTCATATAAATAGATGACTATCTGATAAAAATATAAGAAAATTAGCAATAAATATTGACGAAGTCAATGTTTATAAATAGCAAATGAAAATAATATCACTTATTCAACAAATATTGAAATAACGTGGCATTCAATGAAATAAATCAACACTTCACTTAATTAATGCCTTTAATCACCATTCAATTGCTTATAAAATAGCATGTTTGTTGCACCAAGGTGTTAATAGCAAGAGAAAACTACAACATATAGGGTTAGAAGGTTAGATCTAGGCTAGGGTTAGTGAGGTTAAGGTTTAATTCAAGATTTGAGACTATTTTTGATGAGGTTCACTTCAACGCATGAGGTCTTAGGATCAGTTCCTTAGGGTTAAATGGAGTCAATAATGAAGGAAGCAAGGGTTGAATGAGGCAAGAATCAAAACGGCTAAGGACTAGAGGGAGACGTTTGGAGGTGTTGCTAAGGCAAGGCCTCAAAATCAAAACCCTAGGAGAGAGAGGCTCACTTCGGTATTTCTATGGCAAGGCCTCGTGCTCTCTCCTCCTTCCTTAACTGGGATAGAAAAATGGCTAGTTGAAAGATAAAGCATAAAACCAAAACTAGAGGGTTTGATGAATCAAGGTGTTGCTACAACAAGGCCTTTTCAACAAACCCTAGAGAAAAATAGCCCCAAGTGTAGTAGGCCTGGGCTTAAGACGTCTCTCTCTTTTTTGGCCTCTGGATAGTATGGCTAGCAATAAATGAAGAGAAAAAGAGGGTGTAGCTACGGCTAGGCCCTCTCTTCTCTATCAATGGATGAAAATTTCTCTATCAGGGGAAATGAGACAAGGACCTACTTGTGTGATTGTCACCTAGGGTTTTGTTCAGCAAAATCATAAATACGTGCAAGAAATTAAACTACAACCATTCATTCAAGAAGTTTTGTAGAAAAATACTTACAATTCACCAAGAAATATTAATGCAAACCCTAGTTGTAACACCTTCCTTCAAGAGAAATGCCAAAACATGCCAAAATAATCCTCCTTCAACAAGTGCGCATCACTAGATCAGCCAATAACCCAAGAGAGGGAGTTTTGTAGAAAATACTTATAATTCAATTAAAGAAATATTAAAAAACCCTAGTTGTAACCTTCCTTCAAGAGAAAATGCCAAACATGCCAAAATAATCCTCCTTCACCAAGTGCGCATCAAAATTTCAGACAAAATAATAACCCAAGAGAGGGTGCACTTTAGACTCACTAATGAGTGAAAGAAGTTGTCAAGGAAAAAATGAAGGTGAAAAATCCTTCATTTATACCCACATTCCATGACCTAATTTTATTTTTAGGTCATGTAAAAGGCCGACAAGGGCCAAAATACAAAATCATTGTTTTACATTTTCAAATGTTAAATCTAAACCCCAATCAAGCTTCAGTGAATAAAATCCTCTTAAGGGGGATGCCATTAGCCCTTTCTAGGAAATGAAGCATCCCCGGAAAACTTAGCCTCCTTGGGTTTCTAACTCGCCACACTTACCACTGCTGTTCAGCTTGTTCCCAATATTATCCAATAGGGCTGGATGACGACATCATGGGTGACATCCCAGCCTTCCAAGGCCAACGCTCCACCTAAAAGGTATCAACCCCCCAGCTCAAGTTGTTTGAGGGGTGCCTCGTGGAAAGTCCCTTCTCTTCTCTCGGTGCAAAACCATCGACCATTTATGTCTTGTCTTTTCCCCCCATGAGGTCCTCACATCCATCTTGTGGGCTCTTGAGCCCCATGGAGGTCCTGAATCTCAATTATTCCCATGTGTATCGGGTCCAAATGGTACCTATCCATTGGGCATGGTCCTTCACATCAAAAATTCTATGTCTCCATGGAATTACTGTCATATCATAGCAATGTCAATCATGTTTCATCATCAATATCATTAAACATATGCATAAAATCCCTAATACATTAGCTAAAAGATTAAAGACGTTACACTAGCTCCTCACAAGGCAATACAATGCAAGTTTGGAGAAGAAGATAAGGCATCCTACTAGGCTAGTGTCCACTAGAAAAGGAAAGTTCCTGTAAGAAACTCATCCAAGCCATGTAGGTGGGTGGTGTGGTCAGGAATGTCCAAATGGGTGCAATGGGAGGGACAAGGATCGCAATGTTACCTATGGGTGCCTTTGTAGACAATGAATGTATCTATCATGGATGCATTTTTTCCAAGCCCATTCTCGCTTCTTTGTTCTTCATTCTTTATTCTTTTATCTTTTATCACTCTTTTGTTTAAGTAGGATAATCAGAGACATTTCGTCTTTGCATGGTGACCAAGCAGGAGGAAAGGCACCCACAAGTATTTTCACAAAAATGAGAAGTTTGGCTCATGACGAGACCCTTTCCTCATTATGTAACCAAGAGTCATTGTTCCCCAGCAAGTGGTGACCAGCTTTTAATGGCAATGTCATACTATTAGATACCCATGGACCTAATAGGTTGGTTTTCTTGTGATGAGCCACTTATCCTCTATTAGTATTCTGTTTTATTATTTTTATGGGTCCTCTTATTTGTTGAGAAGCCTTTTATTGTTTTATCGGGGATCTCAAGCAAGAGCATCGGTGGTTTTGACATAGGCTTTTATTTTTACTCAACTTTTACCTCTATGCCTTTGGGCCCCCTTCCTTCCCATGAGAGATAAGGTGCAATGCTTCAAACAGGTCAACCCAATGTCCTGGACAAGTGGAATGGGATAGGTTAGTGGGAAACAAAATGAAAAGTGGTACCATGATGGGAGTGGACAATGGCTTCTCAAATTCCTAGTGGCAAAACTAAAACTCCACAGACACAGTTTAGGGCACCCTCAATAATCCCCAAATGTGGTCAAGTGCAAGATCCAAGCAAATTGTTAGAAATAAAAGAATCAAATGTATATGTTCAAAGGTTTCGAATGATCAAAGTGACATACCATAATACCTAAACTAATTAACTCATGGAGCAAGAACAATCTCAGATGCAGGACCAAGCCGAATGTAGGTGGATTTTGTTGTTGCTGACAAGATGAATATGCTAGAAGAGTTAGGCAGGGTCTCTTTCAGCCATGCCAAAGCCAATTCTGCTCTTGGTACTCCATGTATGGGACTTGTGAGCCTTGATACACGATCTCCTAGTTATCCTCGAAAAGTGGGGATAACAAATTTGGCAAAACTCTTCATACACTATATGATTCGAGGATTCACTCCAAACTCAAGAGTATACCCCACTACAATGCTCGTTGAAGCCAAAAATCTAATGTATGATGAATTTCTATTATTCATTCTTCAATTGCACGACATTTCATATTCTCATTCCACTCCAATCGATCTAACCCTATTTCTTGGATTGGGTATTCTTTCAACCGTGGTTATCCACTCTGTAATAGGTGGAAAACCACTAAAGAAACTCTTTGTGTATTTCAATCTAATGCATATCTCCAAATATTGTCTCTTGGCTTAAAACCCCAGATCTTCATTATAAAACCTCGGTTCCTTAACTCATGTCCATCTTTCAATCTCCGCTTGCGTGGGGTTACAACCTATAAACATCCCCTTTCTTAAGCCCTCACACTACACTACATGATACATCCCTCTTGATCTAATCTTCCGAGTTTCAAATGCATTAAATGGAATTATTGTTGGCTTGCTATGGGCTGAAATAAGTTCTGACTATAATATTATTCAATGAACCTCTTCTACCATCGGCCTTTTGGATACTAGGAAGGAAATGATCAAAATTGGCCTGTGGGTCAAATTCTTAGTTCGCGTTCTCGAATTTCCCAAAATGAACGCAAGGAGCATAGGCCCCATCATTTATGCAACCCAACGCGAACTTGTTTCATTCCCAAACGGACATCTGTGAGCAAGATATCGCGATCCGTCTCGATCGCCAAAACAGAAAATGGATGTTGATCAGGAACCGTGTTAGTCCGCATGGATGATGAGGCATGACCGCATAATCGACGGCAACGTATCGGCGACATTGCAGGAGGGTGATCGCAGCATTTTTGGATTGATCGACATCCGGGCGCACTGCATATGGACATCGTGGCATCATTGGCACGGTGTGGTGCCACGGGTCACCATAGGCTACCACATGGCACCTTTATTGGATGTTAATAAAATGGTTTGTTAATAAAATTTGTGTAGTCGACCGATCTCAACCGGCGACTCCCTTTGTATAACGCTATAGAGGTGGGCTACCACTAGCCCAATACCTGAAGTCCTTGTATTAGCGGTGATTTTCATTGCCGAAATCTGTAATGAAAGTGATTGGGGTGCTGTTCCGTATCGGGGCTTAGCCCTGCTCTGGGTCAAGATGTGTATTTGCGCATGACCACCCTTTTGTATACCGCGAGCTGCGATATGAAGTGGCGTAACAAAGACCGCGGGTTATACATACATATGACCGTGCCTATGTTTACATGGCGCGCAGTTTGGTATTGTACATAACATGTGACCTATGGTAACATTTGCGCGCGGTGTCTTTTAAATGAAGCCCGCGGGTTATATGCCTAATCCACCATGTGACTCCAACCGGAGCTGCAAGTGGTTTCTGCGAAACGCTTTTGGCAGCTTTGGTCTCCTTTTTATTTTGCGCGAGGTCATATGACCCTTAGTGTGCCCAGGCGTTCAGCCATTAGTCGGAAGCTCTAACCGTCCTATAGTTTGCACAAATTATTCGGTTGAAAAGTAAACAGGTTTTGTGCTTAAATAAGCGTGTGCCAAGTTCATTGAAGAAGGGTGCATTTTGGCGAACCAGCCAAAGCAAAACATGAAGGAGGAAATGGAAGGAGGCTTATCTTCCTCATCTTACCGGATTGAGGTGCCGTGAAAGCCCAACTAGGGGTTTCGGACATCTTGAATCCATTGGCAATCAAGTATCAAGTCCATTTGAATAATTCTTCTGCAGGTTTTTCACCATTAAATTTTTAGCAAGCTCGGAGCTTAAGCCCTCATTGATCGAGGACTTGGTTTGGTGAGCCTATGTTTGTTTCTATGATTGAATAATCATTTGGCTAATTGATATGCTATGAAACATTACTGGGACAGGTCTCAGAGGATTTTGAGGACTTTTACAAGTGTTTTTCCAAAGAGAAGCTCACAGCTTATGGCCACATGTAGAGATGGAAAATGCCCGGATGAACCATTGATCCGCTTTCGTGAGTCTCTATTAGTCATTTTGGGGTTTTATGTGTTATGATCTCAATGGTACCGTCTGTTTTTCCATTGTAGTTGAGAAACATCTTGTAAAAAAACTTTGACAATTAATCCCGTGAGAGCCAAGTCCATTGATGGAGGCTCAAGGAGATGTAGTCCGGAGGGGGTGAACTCCTTTATCAGCCTTGTTGTTGTTGTGAGTTTTGATGGTTTATTTGCTGCAAGTTGTGTTTGCTGTGTATTTATTTAAAATACATATTTAACTATTTAAAAGAACATTTTCTCACACATGAAAACATTTATAAGAAGATACATAAAATTTGGGTAACATAAACTATCTTGCATATTTTAAGACATTGAGCAAGGTCCTAGAAAGTTTATTTTAATGAAGTAGAGGTGCTTGCATAGCATAACAAGTCAGCCTTCTATTTTCAGATCGCGGTAACGAGCATAGTTTTGTTTTGCTCATGTGTTTTCCATTGATAAATTTGAGATTTAGCTATTTTTTGTGCAAGTTTTGTGTTTGAAGCTTCCTCCATCCTTTTAAGATATCAAACTTCAACACATTGATAGTTCTCATACATCTTCATTATATAAATTCTTTGACAAAGAAGAGATTTTAACCATGAGAGATTTGATGGAAGAGATGTATGAAGACAGGAATGTGAATACTGGGGTTCCTTCAAAAGCAAATGATGGCCATGAAGGAGGAGAAAGACCAACTCTTGAAAAGTTGTACGAGATGGAGATTCAACCCATGAGGCAAAGGAAACCCTATACTCAAGTGCTACAAGAACATAAGGTATGCAATGTTAGCTTATCTTCTAATTCCTCACAAGATTAATGTTTCTGTTTTTGAAAATCACACAAGAGGAATAGTCCAAGCATATAAAATGGGCTATGAAGGTAGAGGGTTTGGGTAAGCATGCACAAGGCATTGTTGAGCCTATTGTTGTTGAAGAGAGACCTATATTGTGGTCTTGGATAAGAACTAATTCGATGGAGCATATTCCAAAGTTGAGGACAAGGGAAAAAGTTCCAAGCACAAATTTTGTTCTAAGTCACCTCCTCAACAAGGCTTTAAAGGTGAAAGTTCAAAAAATTTTGTTGCAAGTTCAATCCCTCCAACATGCAAGGCTTGTATTCAAGATGAATGCAATGTGTGAAACGAAAGAGTTGTGATAGTGATGAGAACAAGGACATTGTTGTTGGTCTTCAAAGGAGGAAAGCTTGTAATCCTTCAACTACCTCCTCAAAGAGGCTTATAAAGGTGAATTATAATTCTGCTTATCATTCAAATTCTTTTGATTATGTTATACGATAAATTTATATAAAATGGAAGAAAGAATCCATGTACATATTGTGGTTTATTGTTTCAAAATGTTGGAAAAGATTAACGGCTTTCAGGAAATTGTCCAAGCAGCTTTCAACGGAAAAGAGGATGCAAAAGATTTGCAATCATTTGCCTGTGGTCATCTCATTGACCAATGTTGGACATTGCATCCAACTACCCATCCACAACATACAGGCTGTATTGGATAAAGAGATTGGCAAGAATGAAGAGGAGATCTCATCATCAGCGGATTCCATCATCGATGTGAGTCAAGATGATTCACAAGAGGACGATGTTCAGCAGAAAAAGTCACCGTTGAGTTGGCTTGGTAAGAAATGGTTGGATTTCTTGAGCAAGTAAAGCTTGCATTTTTCTGTTGTAAATGCACTTTTCAACGTTATGTGTGCATTTATGGGAAGTATGACAAGTTGCAGCAGTTTATCATAACTTGCATGATGCAAGTTGCATGTGAATGCAATTCATGTGAAGGCATTCTTGTTGTTGCACAAATTTTCCAGGAGGATGTAAAATATGGATATGATGTTCACCTGTTATAGCCATTTATCTTTTTCATTTCAACTCTTATGTACCCACATGTTTCAAGATTATGTACTTATGTTTGTACTGAAAGGAAAGTTGAAGAGTCATGCACATGCATTTGTTTTTATGTATGTGTAAGCAGTAAACCTGGTGATGGTTCATCATGAATGATTCATGATTGTAACATGATTGTGTATCATGTTTGTCGACTTGTCATTGGGAAGGTCGATATGTTTCAAATGAGTTTCAACTTGTGTCGATATTGTCTGATGACTATGTTGTGTCGATCGTGTTTTTCGACTTATGTTTATTCAATGGTGTTTGTTGACTTGTAAGTTGATTTTGANCGAGATGCAAGAAAACACCATGTTCTTTGATGAAGTACAAGATGCGATAGTTTGTTTGAAGAAAAAAAAAACTTTGTTGGCATCATTTTTCAGTCTTGTATAATTTGTTTTCAAGATTGATGGTTTTCTTGGCTTGTGACAAGATGTCGCAGGAAGTTTTTGCAGCCATTGGAGAGATGATTATGTTGACATCAAAAACTTTGAAAGAGGGACTTTATTCTCAGTGGGAAGGTTGGCATTCTTCCAAGCACAGAGAGAGCAGTGGGTCAACAACAGCTAGAGAGCAGTGGTTGAGGGACATAGTCAGTTGTAGTGCAAGGCATGTCAAGGTATCCAGGTGATTGTCGGAAAAAAATTTCAAGTAGAATCAGTTGATAGAACTTGAAAGCAGACAGATAATCATAATATTTTGTGGGTCCAAAAGCCTTTCAGTGGGAAGGTGTGATCAAAATCTGGACCAAGGGTCAAATTTTAGCTCAAAAATCAACGTTCTCGGAATTTCCTCAAAACGAACATGAGTGTAGGCCTCGTCATTACGAACCCAACACAACTCATTTTGTCTCAAACGGGCGTCGAGAGCGAGAGATATCGTGATCTATCCAGATCATCAAACAGGAAAAAAATGGATGCTGATTGTGCAGTTCATACAGTCCGTACGGATGATGACATGGCATGACCGTACATTGACGTGGTGGTCATATGATGACATGGCAGTTTTGGATTGACTGACATTTGGGCGAATCATGTTGTGACACGTGGCATCATTTTCGGCAAATGGTGTGGTGCCACGTGGCCCAGTCATGGGCTGCCACGTGGCACCCCTTTATTAGTTGTTGGTCTAATGGTTTGTTAATCAAAAAATTGTGTAGTCGACCGGATTCGAACCGGTGACCTCCCCCTTTGGCAACACTTTGGTAGAGTGTGGGCTACCACTAGCCCACACGGTGGTCCTTGTAATAGTTATGGTTTTCATTATATTTAAATTGTAATGAAAAGTGATTTGGGGCGCGTCTGGGGCTAGGGCTTAGCCCCAGCCCCGGTCGCATGCATATTATATATGACCACCCCTTTTTGTATACGGAGCACGCATATGGTTTATGTAACAGCGCCCGTGGTTATAACATATTACATACGACCAAGCCTATGTTTACATGGTGCGCGGGTTTGGTATTGTACATAACATGTGACCTATGGTAACATTTGCATGTGCGAGGTTTTTAAATGAAGCCCATGGCTATATGCCTAACCACCATGTGACCGCAACCAGGAGCATGGGGGTGGTTTTAAAACGGTTTTGGCAGTTGGCCCCTTTTGTTTATGCGCGAGGTCATATGACCCTAATGTGCCCAAGTGCTAGGCGGTTAGGGGTTGGAGGCGCCCTAACTGTCCTACAGTTTGCACAGTTATTCGGTTGTGCGCGGGTGTCAGGTTTTTGCGCTTAAATAAGCGTGTGTGCCAGGTTCATTGAAGAAGGGTGCGTTTTGGCGAACCAGTTTCAGCAAACATGAAGGAGGAAAATGGCAGGAGGCTTATCTTCCTCATCTTTTGGCCGATTGAGGTGTCGTAAAAGCCCAGCTAGGGGTTTTTGGACGTCCTGAATCCATTGGCACTATTATCAAGGCCATTTGAAGACTTATTCTGCAAGTTTTTCACCATTGAAGTTTCAGCAAGCTCTAGGGAGCTTGAAGCCCTCATTGATCGAGGACTTGGTTTGGTGAGCCTATGTTTGTTTTCTATGATTGAATAAACATTTTTGGCTAATTGATATGCTATGAACACATTGGAACAGGTTTCAGAGGCTTTTGAGGACTTTTACAGGTGTTTTTTCCAAAGAGAATCGCAGGGAAGCTTATGGACACATGTAGAAGAGGTCATGCCCGGATGAACCATGATCCGTTTTCAGAGTTCTATTAGTCATTTTTGGGGTTTTTATGTGTTCTGATCTCAATGGTACAGTATGTTTTTCCATTGGATTTGAGAAACATCCTGTAAAAGAACTTTTGACAAATTAATCCCAGAGAGCCAAGTCCATTGATGGAGGCTCAAGAAGATGTAGCCCGGAGGGGGGTGAACTCCTTTATCAGCTTGTTCTTGTTGTGAGTTTGATGGTTTATTTGCTGCAAGTTGTGTTGTTGTGTATTTATTTTAAGTACATATTTAACCATTTAAAAGAACATTTTCTCACACATGAACATTTACAAGAAGATACATAAATTTGGCACATAAACTATCTTGCATATTTTAACACATGAAGCAAGGTCATGTAAAGTTTATTTTAATGAAGTAGAGGGTGCTTGCATAGCATAACAAGTCAGACTTCTATTTTCAGGTCAGAAAAACAACACACAAAGTGCACTGTGTAGTCTCACCTGAGATGGCTTCTATGGGTGGTCGCAGGACTCAGATGTCTGCAGCCCGGGGATGGGATGTGTTCCTCTCAAAGGCATTTAACCCACTTATTGTTAAACTTCAACCCTCATTAGATATTATTCCAAACCACTGTCATGACTATCCTACTAGGACAGTATTAATCATTCTAATTGCATTTGATCATAACCAAGTATTCATCTACTGCAAAACACAATTCTTATCTAAACATTATCTCTAACATTCCTTTACTTAGTTTTATTCTATAGTTTATATTAGTTTATTGCTACTACGCAGTGTTCATTCCTTTTACCATTAACATATTTATCATAAAAAATTATCAAAGCAAATGCAATCATAACCACGACATACAGTCACATAAAACACATAGATACTGTAGTTCACCCCCCTTGGGGCTACGTCCACAAAGATTTGTTGCTTCTTCTCTTTATTCATGTTCTTGAAAAATCTAATGTTGCACATTGTACAATTCTTCTGCCATTACATTCGATCTCCACATATCGCTAAAGTCTCTCAGCAAGACCTTCTACTCAACCCCAATAAGACCTCTTACAATCTCAACAATACATATGCCAACAAAAATCTGCTAACAAAAACGACAACACCCTCATTGTCCTAATACATTCTACTTATACAAAAATGGGACAAATCCCTTACAAAAACCCTAACCCTAAGCAGATTAGGTTTGTCCACTTTCTCCTTGACTTAATCTCGATTGGTCCTCGATCCAACCATTGCTCCAATTCAGTGCTTGTCCACTTTCCAACTACTATGCAACAATTTGTCCACTTTTGAACTGCTTTTATTAGTGCTTCATTTTCCTCTTTTTTCGATGTTGCTTTTCCTTTATTTCTTGCGCGCTCCCCTGTTTTCTGGCATTGTTTTAATTCCTTCAAAACTTCTTCAATTTTTCCCAAAATTGGCCTGCATCAACATCAACAATGTTCAATAGTTTATCATCAATGTATCATCTATGATTACATTCAATATACATATCACAAGCATGTAATCATAAGAAACATCACATCAAGAACACAATACACTAGTATTTACATGGAAACCCAAATGGGAGAAAACCAAGGAATGATTTCTTATATATATCAAGAATTCATTCATAGAAATCACCATCTTCCCAATTCTCCAGTTGCAAATGGAAGGATGCTACAACCCCCTATTTAGAGGCTCCAACCCGAAGGAATCTATGACTCCTTGGATTCTCTAGATCCAACCAAAAGGATGCTACAACCCCCTAGGTTCTTTGGCTCCAACCAGAAGGTGGCCAAAACCACCTAGTTCTCAGGAACCAATCTAAAGGAAGGTCCAACTCCCTAATTCTTCATCTCCAACCAGAAGGAGGCTACAATCCCCTTTCCTTTATTCATCCAACCGCCATGAAATATAAGTTTAGACCAATTGTTACTACCAAAATCATTGCCACTATCACTACCACTATCACTATCAGTGCCACTATCACTATCACTGCCATTGTCACATCAACCTGTCCAACCGATCATTGTCACAACAACATGTCCAACCAATCATTGTCTCATCTAGAAAACCAAATCCACTCTCATCTGCATGCAAATCATGACAAGATCACCAAGAGAATATCTCAAACCATATGCTCAATCATCACCAACACATGCCTCTACCAATCATGTACCAATATCACCACATACCATCACAAGATATGTGTCTCAACCAAGTACCAACCTGTACCATGCATCAACCTGTACCTCAACTTGTAACATCAACCATGTACCATAACAAGTGCAACAACCATGCACCAAACCCATATCATCGCCACATATACGATATCATGTTCCAACCATGCACATCAACACTTGTACCATACGATGTACCAAGCCAATAAACCAAGAAATGTACCAATAATGTATCTCAACAAGTAGACCTCAATTAGCATGTACCATGCATCCAATAATGTGCCTCAAGTCATATACCCAAGCCCACAAACACATGCCTCAAGCATGCTCCTCAATATCACCAAGATGCAACCTCATAACACAATATACCAAGCCTCAAATGTGCACCATAACAAGTAATCAAACCAGATACCAATATAGCCAATACTGCTTCTAATCAATGTACCATAACATCACCTAGAGGTATCATACCATCATGTATCATCAACATGTACCATACTATAACTAAGCATGTAACCCTTAATGCTTACCTATGATCATGTAGTTGACCTGATACATTGTAACACTGACATGTAAATTCTTCCATAGACCTCAGAAACCAAGAACCAACATCCTCTTCACTTATGTATTGTCCTCACGGGACGAAGACCTTATGTCACATAGGTCCTCGCGTAACGACCTCTTGGAAACCTGTGGGAATACCTCGCGAAACACTTGGTGTCTGACCCACGGGGATGACCCTAATTAGGATTTCCTCATATTTTCCTACTCTCTTCTACAATCCCAAAAATATCGCACTTCTCCCGCTTCTCTACCTCAAAATTATCCGTCTTAAACTAGCCAAAAGATAAAAATACTAGACCATAACATTCACAAGATAGATATTCAATGCAAGTGTGTGAGTGTGCTTGTAAATGACCCATTGAGGGTTATTTATACTTTTTCTAGGTAACCTCTTCCCTTAAATTTAGGGCTTCTAGATATTTCTTGTTGCAACCACTTTACCCTTTTATTCATTGACTTGTAACCAACTAGGGATTCTTGACCATTCTTCGGGGATTCCAACTTCACAAGGTCATATCTCCCTAATCGTGAGGAACACATGGTGTACCACATATCACTGAAAATGGTATGACTATACTATCCATATATGATAGTATATTATACTATCCTTCATTTTTTTATTCCCCAATCAACTTCGGGTCCCATAACCAAACCTTTGGGGATACATGTAGACTACATCAAATGTACCCAACAAACTCACCATCAATATTGATCATACACATTTCAATAAAATTTCCAACATCTATGGACCTCTCTAAGGGTTGACATCAATGAAAACCAATTTTTCAAACCAATTGTCCAATAATCCCCCCCTTTGCATTGATGGAAACACCAACATTGATGGAACCATTGATGCTCCAATGCTCATGATCCCCATGTGACCATTGCTCCTCATCAATGTTTCTTAGTCTCACCCTTTGACATAAATGGAAAAGGTTATATCTCCTTGGGGTTTCCCCCCCTGTCGTCATGCATAGGTTCTTTCTCTTCATTACCATGCCTTTGTTCTTTCTTTCCTTCTTTGACAAAATAAAACTCCCCCTGTCGATATGTCTCCTTTAGATATTGTACTTTATCTAACCAATCATAGGAAAAATAATAGATCCCCATGTGGGTATGTATCCCCCTTTATCCATGCTATTGATCTTCATTTTTGGATCTCTCTCTCTGAATATTTGCCTTCTCTATAATATGTAGAGCTACCTATGAAATTTTTCCTTTCCTCTCTTTCAGTATTTTTTATTGTCCATTGGTGCTTCCTCTTGAATTTCACTGATATATATAAAAATCATTCAAAATTTGATTTCTTCATTTATTTGTCATGTTCACTTAACCATAATGTTCAAAAAAAATTGTTTGATGATATTGCTTATGCTGACAGTTTCTATATCCTTGTTTTGTTGTGCCTTTCACTGCTTGTCGTTCTGTGATCAATTGATTCCAATTGATTCCACTGATTCCAATTGTAAATACATTGTTATGCATCTTTTCTTACTCATGTTCTATACCTTCTAAGAATCTCATGAATCTGTCTATGTCCATATGTCACAAACTGTCCATAACTCTGCTACTCTATCCACATTGTTGGCCCATTTTTCATTGTACTATTTTGAAGGCTTCACCTTAATATAATAAAATTCATCATGACATGTTTCCTTTTATCATAATGAATCAAATATGTCCACTGAACTGATCTATCTTCTAATCAAACTTTGAATGTCTGGAACAACCTGTAATGAAGATATCCCTTCCTGAATACATATGTGCAATACAATCATAAACTTATTCATGTGTAATTGCCAACTTACACATGTGTGGAAACACTAATTCTCAACCGATCAATTTCTTACTATGTACTTCTACTATCTGGATGCTCTAAATCTGTGTCTATAAACATTTCATACTGCTCAAAAGATGGTTCTCTGATCTATAGTAGCTATTGCATGGAATCCCCCTGTTCAACATACATATTTACTAGGATTCTCCAAGTTGGATGGCTCAGAAAAATATTGGCTCTAATGAAGAGTAATATTCCTCTTCTTTTGTAGACTTATCATCTCCCTAAACTTTGACTTCTTCCTTTCTGCCTGTGGATAGATCTCATACTACAATTTCTAAAAGGACAATTTCTTTAACATGTTCCTTATTCACCTACTCTTCTTTACTTTCTCGCACTACTGCAAATACTGCGACCTCTGGGACTTGTTCTTTATTCACTTGTTCTTCTGGTTTTTCATTTCTTCTCCAAACCTTCCTGTATCTGACAATTTCCTTTTTCCCTGTAGATTTGTCTTCATCTTGTACTATTTCTAATTTTTCGATCTCTAGGACTTGGTCTTTATTTACATGTTCTTCGTGTTTTATTTTCCATACTTTCTTATATATGATATTAGTGTTCTCTTTCATGGAAGTATTGATCATGCTTATACAATCACGAGCTATGTGTCCATAGTTGTGGAATTTGTAACATTCAATGTTATGTGGGGCCACATAAGCATTTATTTCTTGAAAATTTCTTGCATAATACCTACAATATGCAACCTTATGTCCAAAGTTAGTACAATAAAAACAATGACCATAAAATAAATTTACATACCTAAGAGTAAATGATCTTCTTTGTGGTGTAGTCCTTCTGAATTCCTGCCTTGGTTGATCATAATCTTCTCTTCTGTGGATCCCTTCATTTTGGTTGAAGCTTATTTTATCCATGAATTTGGTAGGTATTGTTGAATATGTATCTCTATTATACTCATTCTTCTTTGATTCTTGTTGACCATGATTCCTCCCTTTGAGTACTTCTACATAACTCTTACTCGTTTCTTCGTTCTTCTTTTTTGGCAACCTAGAATGTTTCTATTCATTCTCTACTGCCGATGTGGATGTTTTTGTCTCTTCAACATTCTTGTTGAGCTTGAAGATTTTACTTCTCAATGTGACAACTTCTTCTTCAATATTCTCAACCTCTTCTTCTTTCTTCATCATCTAAATCTTCATGAATTCTTCTGTTCTCTTTGATTATTCAAGTTAGATCTTCAATGTGATTATTTCATCTTCAAGTTATCTTTCTCATTGACTGAATTTTATTTCATGATTATTTTCCTTTTCAATCTCAAAATTGTCTTCTATTTCATTTTCCTTTTCTGTCTTCTAGGGAATTCAATTTCAAGATGTCCTACTTCTTCACAATTAAAGAAAAACTACACACTTATGTTGATTTCATAATATTCTTCTTCTGAATATGTCTGACATGATGAGAATATTACCTCTTGTTCTGTACCTACATATTCTTTATCAATATCTAAATCTATGACAGAAGAAGAATATATATTATGCAGCTTATCCCATATTTCTTTAGTTGATGAACATTTTCCCACTTTGTCCTTTACTGAATCAGGTAATCCTTCCAAGATAAAATCCATTGCTATTTTGTCGTTCCTTTTCAATTCCTTCTTGGTTGTAGTATTTGGAGGTTTATTTGTAGCGGTGTATCCTATAACAAGTGAGTTCCAAACATCATACCCTTGTTCCTGTAAAATGTTTTCATTATTTTTCTCCACATCTCATACTTCATACCATTTTGACCAACGAACTGTGGTATTCCATTTCTATGCAAAATGTTTCTCTCTGTGTTCTTTCTTCCTTATTTT
>SNQJ01S0052279.1:0-10810 GCA_010110895.2 Picea sitchensis | reverse complement strand
GCAAGATAGTTTATGTGCCAAATTTATGTATCTTCTTGTAAATGTTCATGTGTGAGAAAATGTTCTTTTAAATGGTTAAATATGTACTTAAAATAAATACACAGCAACACAACTTGCAGCAAATAAACCATCAAACTCACAACAAGAACAAGCTGATAAAGGAGTTCACCCCCCTCCGGGCTACATCTCCTTGAGCCTCCATCAATGGACTTGGCTCTCTGGGATTAATTTGTCAAAAGTTCTTTTACAAGATGTTTCTCAACTCCAATGGAAAAACAGACTGTACCATTGAGATCATAACACATAAAAACCCCAAAAATGACTAATAGAACTCTGAAAACGGATCATGGTTCATCCGGGCATGACCTCTTCTACATGTGGCCATAAGCTTCCCTGAGCTTCTCTTTGGAAAAAACACCTGTAAAAGTCCTCAAAATCCTCTGAAACCTGTCCCAATGTGTTCAAAGCATATCAATTAGCCAAAAATGATTATTCAATCATAGAAAACAAACATAGGCTCACCAAACCAAGTCCTCGATCAATGAGGGCTTCAAGCTCCCTAGAGCTTGCTAAAACTTCAATGGTGAAAAACTTGCAGAAGAATTATTCAAATGGACTTGATAACAGTGCCAATGGATTCAAGATGTCCAGAAACCCCTAGCTAGGCTTTTACGGCACCTCAATCGGCCAAAAGATGAGGAAGATAAGCCTCCTTCCATTTTCCTCCTTCATGTTTGCTGAAACTGGTTCGCCAAAATGCACCCTTCTTCAATGAACCTGGCACACACGCTTATTTAAGCACAAAAACCTGGCACCTGCACACAACCGAATAACTGTGCAAACTATAGGACGGTTAGGGCGCTTCCAGCCCCTAATCGCCTAGCACTTGGGCACACTAGGGTCATATGACCTCGCGCATAAACAAAAGGGGCCAACTGCCAAAACTGTTTTAAAACCACCCCCACGCTCCTGGTTGCGGTCACATGGTGGTTAGGCATATAGCCACGGGCTTCATTTAAAAACCTCGCACACGCAAATGTTACCATAGGTCACATGTTATGTACAATACCAAGCCTGCGCACCATGTAAACATAGGCTTGGTCGTATGTAATATGTTATAACCACGGGTGCTGTTACATAAGCCATATGCGCGCTCCGTATACAAAAAGGGGTGGTCATATATAATACACATGCGACCGGGGCTGGGGCTAAGCCCCAGCCTGGACGCGCCCCAAATCACTTTTCATTACAATTTAAATATAATGAAAATCATAACTATTACAAGGACTACCGTGTGGGCTAGTGGTAGCCCACACTCTACCAAAGCGTTGCCAAAGGGGGAGGTCACCGGTTCGAATCCGGTCGACTACACAAATTTTTTATTAACAAACCATTTGACCAACATCCAATAAAGGGGTGCCATGTGGTAGCCTATGACTGGGCCACGTGGCACCACACCATTTGCCGAAAATGATGCCACGTGTCACAACACGATTCGCCCAGATGTCAGTCAATCCAAAAATGCCACGTCACCTCTGCCATGTCATCGTACGACTGCCACGTCAGTGTACGGTCATGCCACATCATCATCCGTACAGACTGTACGGACTACACAGTCAACATCCATTTTTTTTCCTGTTTGACGATCCAGACAGATCGCGATATCTCTTGCTCCCGATGTCCGTTTGAGACGAAACAAGTTGCGTTGGGTTCGCAATGATGAGGCCTATGCTCACGTTCATTTTGAGGAAATTCCGAGAACATTGATTTTTGAGCTAAAATTTGACCCCTGGGCCAAATTTTGATCATTTTCCTTCTAGTATCCAAAAGGGCCGATGGTAGAAGGGTTCATTGGTAATATTATAGTCAGAACTTATTTCAGCCCATAGCAAGCCAACAATAATTCCATTGTCTGTTGGAACTCAGAAGAATAGATCAAGAGGGATGTATCATGTAGTGTAGTGTGAGGGCTTAAGAAAGGGGATGTTTGTAGGTTGGAACCCCACGAAATCGAAGATTGAAAGATGGTTGACAGTTAAGGAACTAGAGTTTTCCCATAAATATAATAGAAGATCTAGGTTTAAGCCAAGACAATATTTGGAGAGATATGTATTCAGTGAAATACACAAGAGTTTCTTTAGTGAGTTTTCCACACTATTACAAGAGTGGATAACACGGTTGAAAGATACCCATCCAAGAAATAGGGTTAGATCAGTGGAGTGGACAGAATATAGTATCGTGCAATTGAAAAGAATGAATAATAAATTCATGCGCACATTAGATTTTTGGCTAGACAACATTGTAGTGGGGTATATAACTGAGTTTGCAGTAGATACATCGAATCTTATAGTGTAACAGAGAAAGAGTTTCTTAGGGTCTGTTATCCCCCACTTTCAGGGATAACTAGGAGATCATGTATCAAGGCCCACTAGTCCTAGACATGGAGTACCAAGAGCAGGATTGGCTTTGGCATGGACCTGAAGGGCCCACCTTTTCTTTCTTCTAGCATATTCATCTTGTCAGCAACAACAACATCCATCACCATCGGCTTGGTCCTGTATCATAAAAGGTTCTTGCTCCATGAGTTAATTAGTTTAGGTATTATGGTATGTGTCACTTTGATCATCGAAACCTTTGAACATATGCATTTGATTCCTTTTATTTCTAACAACTGCTTGGATCTTGCACTTGACCACATTTGGGGGGATTGACAGGGTGCCCTAGCAAGCCTGTGTCTGTAGGTTTTGGTTTGCCACTAGGGGGAATTTCTGAGAAGCCATTGTCCACTCCCATCATAGTACCACTTTTCCATTTTGTTTCCCACTAACCTATCCCATTCCACTTGTCCAGACATTGGGTTGACCTATTTTCAGGATTGCACCTTATCTCATGGGAAGAAGGGGCTAAAGGCATAGAAGGTAAAAGAAAGTTGGTAAAATATAAAAGCCTATAATAAAACCTCGATATGCTTCGCCCAGGGATCCCCGATAAAACAATAAAAGGCTTCTCAACAAGAAATAAGAGGGACCCTTAAAAAATAATAAAACAAGGCCTAACTAGAGGATAGGGTGTCTCATCACAAGCCAACCTATTAGGTCCATGGGTATCTAATAGTATGACATTGCCATTAGCTGGTCACCACGCCAGGGCAATGACTCTTGGTTGCATGGCCAAGGGAAAGGGGGTCTCATCACGAGCCAAACTTCTCATTTTTGTGAAAATACTTGTGGGTAACACTGTCACCACTGGTCACCATGCCAAGGCAATGTCTCCTGATTATCTCTTAAACAAAAAAGGGCAATAAAAGATAAAAGAATAAAAGAATGAAGAACAAAAGGCAAGAATGGGCTTGGAAAAAATGCATCCATGATAGGTACAACTCGCCTTCTACAAAGGCACCCATAGGTAACATTTTTTGAATCCTTGTCCCTCATTGCACCCACATGTTTGGACATTCCCTGACCACATCACCCACCTACATGGCTTGGATGAGGTTTCTTCTGGGAACTTTCCTTCTTCTGTGGACACTAGCCCAGTAGGATGCCTTGTCTTCTTCTCCATACTTGTATTGCAGGCTAGTGTAACGTCTTTAATCTTTTAGCTAATGTATTAGGGATTTTATGCATATGTTTAATGATATTGATGATGAAACATGATTGACATTGCTATGATACTTGTGACTGATGAGCCCATGGAGGGCATAGATTTTGATGTGAAGGACCATGCCCAATGGATAGGTACCATTTGGACCGATACACATGGGGAGATAATTAGTTCGGACCTCCATGGGGCTCAAGAGCCCACCAGATGGATGATGAGACCTCATCAGGGGGAAAAGACAAGACATAGATGGATCAGTGGTTTTGCACCAGAGAAGAAGAGGACTTTCCACCAGAGGCACCCTCAAACAACTTGACCTAGGGGGGTTGATACCTTTTCAGTGGAACGTTGGCCTTGGAAGGACTGGGATGTCACCCATGATGACCAATACGTCATCCAACCTATTGGATGTATTGGGAGACAAACTGGGCAGCAGTGGTACGTGTGGCAGGTTCGAGAAGCCCAAGGAGGGCTAACGTTTTTTTCCAGGATGCTTCATTTTCCCTAGAAAAGGCTAATGTCCCCCTTAGAGGGGATTTTATTCTCTTTTCAGCTTGATTGGGGTTTAGATTTAACATTTTAATGTAAAACAATACGATTTTTGTATTTTGGCCTTGTCGGCCTTTTACATGACCTAAAATATAAAATTAGGTCATGGAATGGTATAAATGAAGGATTTTCACCTTCATTTTTTCATGACAACTTACTCACTCATTAGTGAGGTCTGAAATTTGCACCCTCTCTTGGGTTATTGGCTGATCTAGTGATGCGCACTTGTTGAAGGAGGATTATTTTGGCATGTTTTGGCATTTCTCTTGAAGGAAGGTGTTACAACTAGGGTTTGCATTAATATTTCTTGGTGAATTGTAAGTATTTTTCTACAAAACTTCTTGAATGAATGGTTGTAGTTTAATTTCTTGCACGTATTTATGATTTTGCTGAACAAAACCCTAGGTGACAATCACACAAGTAGGTCCTTGTCTCATTTCCCCTGATAGAGAAATTTTCATCCATTGATAGAGAAGAGAGGGCCTAGCCGTAGCTACACCCTCTTTTTCTCTTCATTTATTGCTAGCCATACTATCCAGAGGCCAAAAAAGAGAGAGACGTCTTAAGCCCAGGCCTACTACACTTGGGGCTATTTTTCTCTAGGGTTTGTTGAAAAGGCCTTGTTGTAGCAACACCTTGATTCATCAAACCCTCTAGTTTTGGTTTTATGCTTTATCTTTCAACTAGCCATTTTTCTATCCCAGTTAAGGAAGGAGGAGAGAGCACGAGGCCTTGCCATAGAAATACCGAAGTGAGCCTCTCTCTCCTAGGGTTTTGATTTTGAGGCCTTGCCTTAGCAACACCTCCAAACGTCTCCCTCTAGTCCTTAGCCGTTTTGATTCTTGCCTCATTCAACCCTTGCTTCCTTCATTATTGACTCCATTTAACCCTAAGGAACTGATCCTAAGACCTCATGCGTTGAAGTGAACCTCATCAAAAATAGTCTCAAATCTTGAATTAAACCTTAACCTCACTAACCCTAGCCTAGATCTAACCTTCTAACCCTATATGTTGTAGTTTTCTCTTGCTATTAACACCTTGGTGCAACAAACATGCTATTTTATAAGCAATTGAATGGTGATTAAAGGCATTAATTAAGTGAAGTGTTGATTTATTTCATTGAATGCCACGTTATTTCAATATTTGTTGAATAAGTGATATTATTTTCATTTGCTATTTATAAACATTGACTTCGTCAATATTTATTGCTAATTTTCTTATATTTTTATCAGATAGTCATCTATTTATATGAAGTACTAACCCATTGAACTAGTTTGCATATATCAGTTTATTGTTGCTTTGTTCCAGGCAGGTGTATTTTTTTGGGGGTTTTACTTTATTGGCCTTTGGCCAGACTATCTTCTCGGTGGTGACTTGTGAGGGGGGAATAACTACTTTATCCTATAATCTTCTGCCTTCTCAAAACCCCAGGTCATCGGGGACATCTCCCCTGGGTCTTACCACCCTAAATAGAAAGAAACATCCCATTTTGGTGACATTGGGTGGGATTGGTTCCTGTTACGCTAGTTTGACCTTCAAACCTCAATATGTTATCCTTGCTACAAACTGTGCAATAACATTTTGGCACCATTGTCGGGGAACACTGAGTCAAACCTCCCTCGGATGACACTTTTTGGTAAGCCTTGCCTCAGAAAGTATTATTCTTACAAGATTACCTGGCGACTCCACTAGGGCATTTTCCCTAATTTCTTTGATAGTTTCAAACAAACTATATAGCGACTCCACTAGGGAGTTTTCCCTAATTTCTTTGATAGTTTCAAACAAACTATCTGGTGACTCCACCGATGACGACCCGTAGCGGACGACAGTACTCAAACCCCTCTACTATGGAAACTGTCACCCTTTCAAACCCTACCCCTCCGCCTGATCCACACAAGTGGTCTCACTTAGAAACTTTCATCTATTTTGACCTAAGTAACACCCAAGGTGGATTACATGACTTTCCCGAAGACGCCAATTCCTGGTTGCCATTTTTTTGAGGAAGAGGACTTTCCGGTAATTCACATTGGGCCCAATTTTGTGATAGCTTTGAATTTCATCAAACCAATCAAGAACACCCGGATGTCTTTATGAGACTTTTTGAAATCTCTCTTGTGGGGGATGCTAAGACTTGGATCGATGCTTTCCAGAAAGGAAGCATAAGAAATACCGAAGAGCTGGAGAAGGCTTTCAAAATAATATGGTGTAATAATGAACACACGCAAGATTTTTTCTCCCAATACCTTGACATCTACAAAGGTTCCTATGACGGTGTTAGGGATTTCAGTGATAGGTTCAACCTTCTCCTCTAAAAGGTCCGACAAAAACTAAACTTAGAAGAAGCTATCCTCAAGCACTACTTGAACTTTTTAGAAGGACTTTTACAGTTCACCCTCAGGGACCGGTCACCCTCAACCCTAGAGGAAGCACAAGATTTAGCATATCAGATTGAGAGGAATCTTGAATTCGAGGACTACATCAGTCAAGTTAACCTCTCACACAGTGATGACCTTTTGGATCCTGGTGATGAGTTTGTCACTGAACCTAAGATCCTAGAAATACTTCAAGTTGAACTTGCACCTCCTAAGAGGAAATGGAGCTTGTCCCATAATCATGTATAGGATTCCCTTCTTCAGGAATTTCTCGTAGAAATTGAACCTTCCCAGGACAAGGAGGGAGAGATTGAATCTTCTCTGCCGTAAACCTTTGAGCTTGAACCTCTTGAAGAGTTTCCTTGCTTTATCCACCAAGTAGACAATGCCTGTTCGAAAAGAGATGAGGCCACACCTTTCTACATCACTCTCCAAGTCAATAGCTTCCAAATGCTACAACCAACATTATGATGGAGAAAATCATGCATCAATTGGGTTTGATCCTTTCACGACCAATTACCAGAGGTGGTTTTTCAAAAGGAATCATTAAAGATCTAGAAGTTGCCTTTGACTCCTACCCTAGTGCCCCATTCTTTATAGATGTGATCGTCGTGGACACATTGAACAGTTTGGGTATCGTCCTTCACAAACACCTCATAAAGAAATTAGCTGGAAGTTTTTATGAACAAGAATTTAAGGCAACCATCCCTAATCCCGAAGGAGGATTCTTCACCCTCCACAATGAACCCTTCGTGGTCACCCCAGTTGAAACCCTTGATGAGTTAAGTGACCAAATCTTGTGCATTGATGGTGACATCAACAATTGGCTTGTCCAAGAAGGGAAATTGGATATTGACACCATTGAAGAATCTGAGGGAATTTGGACTTTGGAATTTGATGGATCTCACTCAAGTTCTGGATCAGGCATTGGAATTGTTTTGACAACCACTTCCGGTGAATCCTTTTACCACTCGTATAGGCTAGAATACCATTGCACCAACAATATCGATGAGTATGAGGCTCTGATCCTAGGTCTAAACTTAGCAATTGACAAAGGGGTTACACACCTAAAGGGAAAAGTAGACTTAGACCTCATAGTATCACAAGTGATGATGAAATTTTCTACAAAAAATGAGAAGTTGAAGAAATACCGAGACTTGGCTCAATCCCTTTCAAAATCCTTTAAGATAGTATCGCTTGAAGCCATTCCTTGAGAAGATAACCACGTGGCAGATGCCTTGGCCATTTCTGCTTCCACCCTACAACCCTGTGAGGGACCACTTCATGAATTGTGCAATATGGAATTCCTCTTTAGACATTTTGTTCCCAATAACTTGGAGCATTGGCAAGTTTTTGAAGATGATGACTAGATCGTCAAGTTCATGGAAAACATCAAAGAATTCACAGATTCACAAATTAACTTTTTGGTTGACTCCATGAATTTGGAGGTCATAAACCTATAAAGAAACACCTTACCCAAAGGCTGTGTTCCCTTGGAAAGTCTCTTTGATAGACATGATGTCTTCAAAGGAAGAAGGCCCAATAAACAAGCAGACGAAGCCCTAGAATTCAACATTGGTACAGGGATAGACCCAAGGATGGTCAAGATATGAAAAGGCACTGCTGAAAAGGAAAGGTTGGAAATACTATCACTTATTTGAGAGTTTAAAGACACCTTTGTGTGGAACTATGATGAGTTGAAATCCTATAGAGGAGATTCCATCCAGCACGCCATACCCTTGGTAGGCGGAGCCAAACCTTTTCGACAAAAGATAAGACATATTAATCCAAATCTAGCAAGCCAAATACATAAAGAAATCCAGAAAATGGTTGACACTGGTATCATAACTCCTATCAGATATTCTTCTTGGATGTCAAACTTGGTAGTTTTCCAAATGAAGACCGACAAAATACGCTTATGTGTTGATTTCCACAACCTTAACCAGTCATCCTTGAAAGACAACTATCCTCTCCTGAACATGGAAAATCTGCTGCAAAGGGTTACAGGGGCAGGGATGATGTCCATGTTGGATGGTTTTTACGGATACAACCAAGTCTTGCTCAAAAGAGAAGACCATCTTAAAACAACCTTTGCCATGCCTTGGGGAACCTTCATGTACTTAAGGCTGTCATTTGGCCTTATGAACGCTGGTGCTACCTTTTAGAGAGAAATGGACTTTTCCTTCAGGGATCTTATACAAAAAATCATAGAGATTTACCAAGACAACCTCACTGTTGTATCAAAGGACAGAAAATACCACCTTTCACACCTCAGGATTGTGTTCAAATGATGTAGGAAGTATGGCATCTCTCTAAACCCCAAGAAGTATATTTTTGGGATTGACGAGGGAAAACGTTTGGGTCACGTGGCCTTGAAAGGGGGGGTATCCATTGATCCTGAGAGGGTCCAATCAATAAGAGATGTCCGTCCCCCTGTCAACAAAAAATCCTTACAATCCTTTTTTGGAAAGATCAATTTCATTCGAAGATTTGTTCCAAACTTTGTCGAAAGGATAAAACCCATGAGTGCTTTTCTAAAAAAGGATGTTGCTTTCAGATGGGATAACAAATCCATCAAGTCTTTTGAGGATATAAAATATTCTATCTCCCAAGCTCATGTCTTGATCAACCCTGATTTCTCACGAGATTTCATCATATTCTCATTTGCCTCCCAGGATACCATTGTAGGTGTTCTAATGCAAAAGGACATCGATGACTATGAACACCCCGTAGCTTTTATGAGCAAGGCCCTTAGAGATTCCGAATTGAATTACACAATCACTAAGAAAAAAACGTATGCCTTGGTAAAATCCCTTAAACACTTCATAAATTACATCGGGTACAACAAAATTAAGGCTTATGTCCCTTACCCTGCCGTAAAAGATGTCCTATCATAGCAAGATTGCATGGGGACTAGGGGAAAGTGGGTATCCAAAATCCAAGAGTATGACTTAGAGATAAATCCCACCAAAATAATAAAGGGACAAGGTTTGGCCCAGATGCTGACCGAAAACAACCAAGAAGCCATACAAAAGGATGAGAATGAACAAGTAAATGTGGTGATCAGTGAACTAGAGCATGATGAGTGGTATTCTGATATTGTCTATTATCTAAAGAACTTGTCATTCCCTGATCACCTGGTAGACTACAAAAGAATGGATTTAAGACTAAGGGAAATGAAATACTGTTTGTCCGAAGATGGCCTTGGTTGGAGAAATCCTGACGGGATCATACTTATATGTGTCAACAAAGAAGAGGCAAGGAATTTGTTGGAAGAATTTCACTCTGTATACTGTGGTGGACACTTTTCAACCCGTACTACTTCTCACAAAATCCTGAGGGCTAGGTATTATTGGCCAACACTTTTTTTCGATACTCACCAACATGTCCGAGCTTTTCAGCCTTGCCAATACTTCTCTGGTAAAACAAAGCTCCCAACACAACCCCTGAAACCTGTAGTGATAGAAGCACCCTTTCAACAGTGGGGTTTGGATTTTGTTGTTGAGTTTAAAGATAATTTGAGTAATGGCTACCGATGGATCCTAACAGCCACAAACTATTTCACCAGATGGGTTGAATCCATTCCCACAAAGAAGGCCACCAAAGAAGTAGTCATGAAATTTTTGGAAGAAAGGATTATAACTAGATTCGGTATCCCTTCCAAAATAACTACAGACAATGCCAAATATTTTATCTCACACACTTTGGTAGAATTTTGCTTCAAATATGGAATTGTCCTATCCCATTCCTCCAAGTACTATCCACAAGGGAACGGATTGGAAAAATCAAGCAATAAAAACTTTATGAATATTTTGAAGAAGGTCGTGGGGGAGAATAAGAAATCTTGGGATAGCAAAATCAAGTATGCAGTATGGGCAGACCGAATAACAACAAAGACCTCCACATGAAGGACCCCATTTGAATTGGTATATGGACTAGAAGCAAAACTTCCCATGAACCTCGAGATTCACATCCTTCGTTTTGCCCAACAATACGATACAGATGGGGAAGCAATCCAAGGACAAACCAACTAGCTAATAGAGTTAGATGAAACCAAATGAAACGCCCTTGGTCAGATGGAAAGAAACCAGGAGAAGATAAAAAGTGCCTTTGACTATAAAGATAAGGAAAGAAACTTCACTAAAGGAGACCTCGTGTTGTTATGGGATAAAAGAAAGGAGAAAACTGGTATGCATAAGAAGTTTGACAGTTTATGGACACGTCCTTATAAAATCATAAGTCATGCAGGTACGAACTCTTTCAACCTGGGCACCATGGAGGGAGAGGCC